>MU224369.1:463257-474894 GCA_018584345.1 Thuja plicata
TACAATTTGCTAATATTTTCTAATGTATACTAAGTTACAATTTTCTAACATTTGCTAACATATTCTAACATTTATACTATGGTTTTTTAATGTTTTCTAACATTTTCTAACATTTACTAACATTCTACTATGATTTTCTAACATACTACTATTTTTTTCTAACATATTCTAAAATTCAACTATCATTTTCTAACATTTCTACAAACTAAATATTATTTAAAACAAATAATTAACTAAAATAAATATCAAACATATAATTTACAATAAAAAATGAGAAAAATTTGTGTACCTGATACTACTAACAATCACAAGAGGCCGAAGAAGCTCGGGAGGTGTTGACGTCGTATTGGCCGTCAGTGCTTCACTCTAATCCACGGGTCCACAAAATCTCTAATAGTGAATGGTAAAAATGAAATGGGTAGTCGGAGATTCATAAAAAATCCGGTGAATAATGGCTTTTCGCGAAGGGGGGCTTTGGACGAAGTGCCCTACATGGGTACTTTGCGCGAAGATGACACTTCCTGTGAAGTATCCCATGTGGGGCAGTTCGTGTGAAGCCTATTAACCACTCTGTGCAAAGAGGATACTTCACACGAAGCCATCAATTTTTTTTTTTTTTAGAAGTCCAAAATCTTTCATCCCGAAAAATGGGACACACTATTGTGATTTCTCCCATGCTCATGTAATTTTTCATGCATTATACTTGATGTGATTGTACGAAATGAGACAGAGTCATAGTTAATCTTTCGTGAGGTCCACATGATGTATTGTTCTCATTCACTGCTTGATATTATGTATGTTCATGTGCTTCAAATATTTATATTGTGAGTATCAGAGTATCAGACACATTCTACCCGAGTTATAGGATTTGAGTGTGTCTATATCTCTTATAGTGGCATAGGAGATAGTTTCACCAACCCTTCATTATTGAGCCAACATCATTCCTATTTGGATGATGTACCTATGATTATATTATTATCTCTCTGGTACATGTTGGTAAATTTGGACTTCATGATGAATTATGTGATAGACTAGTTGTGTGTTTGTGCATTAGAGTTCCCATAGTTGTCGTGGAAGAGGTTTAATTAAAATAGTTATTCTAATTGTTTAGCGTTTATTTTTAATTGTCAACTAATTTTCTGTAATTGAATTCCAATTTTTTGGAATTGATTTATTTGGATTTTGAAAGTCCATAGTTGATTTAATTTATTTAAGTGATTTATTTTATAGGTCATTTTTTAGAAAAAGTGACTTATATTGGAGGAATTAGACTTATTCGTCACTGGTTAATTTTTAAACTTTGTGATTTTGCGCCAAATTTGTGTGGAGGAAATCACTATTTTTCTTGTTGGGTTTGATTTAGATGTCAAATCCATGTGGCTAGTGGTTCATTGGAACCATGCCACAATTTCTCCAGTTCCTGTGGATTCATTCGCGTTTCAGTGGAGTTTTTATTTTCTTCTGCTTGTTTTAGTGTCTTCAACTAGTGCGAGAGGTAGGGATCTCATGTTTTATTCATCCCTTGTCTGTTTCAGCTTATTCTTGTTTGATTTTGCATTGTGGGATGGAAATTAGTAGTTTTTCCACATTTCTTTTAGTTTATTTCACCCGTTTGGGTGTGTACACATTTTTGAGGTTTTTAGTTGCAATTTTTTTCATCGCGAGGTTGTTTGTTTTCTCCCACGATGTCAGAATTAAGATTTTATTGGATTTTTGGGTTAGTTGGACTGTAAGGGCAAATGAGTTTTAATTTCGTAGCTTGGATTCAAGTTTAATTTTTGGAATTTTTTGGTGTGGGAGCACCTTAGGGTCCTATTGAAGGTCCTATGAAATTTTGGCTTGTAGGTGGTTCTAGCCAACCACCAGAAAAAAATGAATATTATAAATTCCCAAGGTGTGTGAAATTCTTGTAAGTGTGTTTAGTTTTTTAGTATTTGTCTTAGTCCAAAAAAGTCCTAGATAGTGAGGTTTTACCCTAAGGTTTGAAAAGCCAAATTTGTTAAAACATGGACCAAGATTCCAAATTGAGTGACCAATGGTCCAATGATGTTTATACATGATTTTGGATCCATTAGAGTGATTTTGGGTTGAGCTATGCAAGCTGGAGTGAAGGGAATGTCAAAATGCAAGAAATTGCAAAAGTTTCTCATGACAACTTTCCTAAAAAGTTGCAAATGGACACAAATGAACCTAAAGCTCAAACCTAGGGTTTGATCATGTGTGTGGGGGCTATATAATCCCAAGTAAACCCTAATTTAAGGGTTGGTCATCATATTGTATGGACTAATTGCAAGGAAGAAGCAACTGTTTGGTTATTGTGACATAGTGACATCTTTGAGCCTTCATCCACACAAAAATGGATTGAATGGTGAACTTTTATATAATGAAAGTTTAGTGATTTTTATGTAGGCACTCTGTGTGGCATTAGTTTGTGAAGTTTGTAGATTTGATTAGTAGTTTGTAAATTCTTTTTTTTTGACAGAGTTATTGTCCTGTACAAAGTAGTTTGTAAAGAAATGGATCCTTCTTGAGCTCCACCGATTGAACCTAAAATGGACACTTGGAATCAAGAAGGAAATTGTAAATTATTTGTAAATATGTATGTAGGGTTAGTTTTGAGTAGGGGAGCTATTTTTATAGGCAAGCCTAGGTGGGTCCAGAGCCATCCGGCTAGGAGTTTGCATAGTTGCAGAGGATTAAAGGATGGATGGATGGATTGGTTTGTGCCAATCTCAATTTGGGAAGTGTAGAGGCATGTGAAAAGGCATTTTGGTCAAGAGAAGGAGAGAAGTTGAGTTCATTTGAATAAATTTTGAGCCAATTTGTTGTAGACTGGTCCACAGACCCTAAACACCCTTAAAAATAGGGGTTTCTTGGAAACCTACTATATGAACATCTTGAGTAACCCAAAAATAGTAAATATAAAAGCCTAGGAGGAGGGTTTAAAGGTTCCAAAGTTGTTTTGGTAGGTTGTTAAGGGAAGCTGGGAGCAATTTCAAGTTTTGTCAAATTAGGAGGCCTAATTGGAGCAAAAAGGCTACAAGGCCTAAAATATAGGAGTTCAAGAACTCGATGAAGAAATCAATGGATGATAGGATGAAAGATCACCAAGAGTCATGGAAATGAGTAGAGGGAAATACGAAACACCTAGTTCCTTTCCTATGAAGGAGTTGGACGTTTGATTGACTTAGGAGGACTATGAATGCCTAGAAAGTCTAGAGAGGAGAAGTGTGGTTTTGAAGTTGATAGGTGAGATCTTGTGAAGAAGAGGAATTGTAGAGATATTCCTCTTGTTAGGGTAGATAAAAGAACCCTAATAAGGATAAGAAATAGCCTTGAGAAGAGCTAAAAGAGCTCAAGTTGTTGGATCTCCCCATCAAAGTGGTATCAGAGCCAAAGAAAGACTTAGGAATAGTGCAGTGCATGTTAGAGGTGAGTGAATCAATAGGGGAGAGGACCATGGTGACAAATACCAAGCTAGCAAGGGACTTGTCAAAAAAAAAAGAGAAGAATATACTTCTAGAGGAAGCCTTGAAGGTAGTAAAACAAAAGCTAGAATACGTAGCAGAGACTACTGATAAAGTGAAAGAATAGTTAGAGGATGATAAGGGTAAAGGAAAGGCACAAAAAGAAGAGGATGTAGAACCAGAACTAGACCCTACATTACTAGAAGAAACTTTCCTCAAAGCCCTCAAAGCATTGAGTGGAAAAGAACTTGAAGGTATCCCTATGTTCATTAGAAGAATGGATGTAAAATTAGTTATGGAATGGATTGAAGGTATGGAGAATCCTTGCATCTATCAGGGATGAATGATACCCCTATGTGAGAACCTCTTTAGATAACTTTAGACCATTTTTGGTGAGTTTCTCTTGGTTCTTTGAGTTTTTTTTTACCCTTGTGTGATCCAAGTGTGCGGATACCATGGAAACCGTGGTGGTGTTTTCATTTGTTATGGCATGATAACTGGTATGTATGTGATGCTTCTCAGATGCTTGGTAGCCCTTGAGTGGCTCTTCTTGTGTGACCCTATTTGGTCAGATTTAATGGTTGGTATCCATGCAAGGCCTTGAGTTCCTAATGATTTATTTCCTATGGGATATGAAGCACAATATTTTGTGATTATTGCATTGATGTGAGAGTAAATAAAACAATCTATGTTTTATATGCATTGGCATCCTACTTCTTGCATTTTTATGCATTCCTCTTGTAGAGAGACCATTATGCACCATTTTAATTATGAAAAGAAACATCCATTGGGTATGCAAAGTGAAAATTAACATTATATGATTTATCATTTGGGTTAATTATTTATGTCCCCAAATTTCATGGTTACCTAATATGTTGAGGAATTATGTATTTGTGGATGTGAAACATCGAGTAGGAATTGTTCCCTTCGATGGTATCATGTATTTCATGTATTTTGTTCCTTGTGATATTATATCTACCATAAATTGAGTGCAATGGGTCCATAAAGGCTATAGAGACTAATCATCCCTTGTGTGATGTTGAGACTATTACCATAACCTTGTGAGATGGGTTGTATTGTATTGTGACTACCATTTTTGGTGTCTAGTGTCTTGTGAGGCATGCTATGCATATCCTGGATATGGGAAGAACCTTCGTGGTTGTTGGATAACCATTTCATGTTCCATCATTGTGTATTGAACCTAGTGTGATCAATTGAGCACCCCCTATGGAAGATCAAAGTCTCATTTTTTAACCTTGTATCACCTTATGGTTGCAATTACCCTCATGAGTATTGTGCTCCTGGTTATCCTTCTTCATGTTTTTTGTATGTGTATGTGGGTGTGCTTAATCCCTCCTTCTCATTGAAACCTTTCATGGTGTAATTATTGCATTGCAAGGAAAAGTAAGGGAAATTGAATTGAGAAAGAACATTTCTGCATTTGTTAGTATTTATAGTGATGCATATGATTGAAGCCATAATGATCCATTGTCTAGCATGTTTGGATATGTTCTCTAATGCTATTGAATACATTGTGTTCCTTGGTAATGTGCAATGATTACTCCCTCTGATGTGACTAATACTATAACCACCCTAATTTGGTCTACTCTAATTAATTCAAAGAGGGGCAAATGTAACCACCCTAATTTAGTCTACTCTAACTAGAGACCCTATTTTCCATAAATGTGATCATACCCCTAATTATGTCAATCCAATTATTTGATTATTGACATAATTCATCAAAATCAATTTAAATCTCCTAAAATCAAATTTATTTCACCACTAACTCACATTAATTACATTAGCCTATTTAAATAAAATCAACTCAATTAAATCCATGGCTAAAGTAATTAATTAAAAGGAATTAAATAAAGTCTCTAATTGCAACTCATCACTTGCACATGGAAATTCAATCCATGAACCAATGAGAGTTAACTCACATGGATCACCAAAGATTCAATCCTCACCTCTCCTCACAAATCAATCTCAACCACTCATCTCTCAAATTCTTCCATAAAAGGATTGAATTTTGAGCTCAATTGGCCCACAATTTTATAATTCTAAGTGCATCCTTATGCTGTCATTTTTGTTTCATAATCTCACATAGCTAATTTGATAATCTTCATTTTGTGCTTCAATTGAACCTTTGCATCATCTTAAGCATGAATTGTATGTTAATTAGCTTAATTTATTGATGAATATTCCATTCTATGACTGAATATGTCACTGATTTATGCATAATCTGAAGGCAATTATAGCTTAAATCATGCTCTTCTTAAATAGGAAGCAATATGTTAGTTTCCTTTGGTTTTCTATGTTTTTTAATTGAATTTGATGATTCTAACCATTGATGCAATGAAATATTAAAGTGTTGTGTTTTATTTTACATGTACAATATTCACACACACATTTCTAGCACTCACCATGGGGCATAGCCCCAAATTTCTCACCATTTTTGAGAAAATTGATCATCTTTTGTTCTCTATTTTTGGGTGCAAAATTATATTTAGGAGCAAAGGATCACATTTAGGAGCAAAATATCACATTTAGGAGAAAAGGATCACAAACCAAAAAGAAGCTCACATCCCGCATATCCTGAATCACATCCTGCTTATCTTGGATCATTTTTGGTAAAAGCTCATATCTAGTAAATTCCAAATCGCATTTAGTGTAAAAGATCATCTTTAGGATCTTTCATCACATTTGATAAATCTTAAATCACATTTGGTAAAGAAATTGCATTCAGTTAGATTCAGAGTTGCATTTGGTTAGTCTTCTGGCATATTTTATCAATTTTACATCTAATCAGGTTACTTTGCATATTTTTGGATGAATTTTATCATTTTAGCAGCCTAATGAGTTATTGTAGGAGGTTGTTGAAGACTTTTTTTGTCAAGAAGATGGAGTAAAAACTACTAACAAGTGGTTTTGTAAGTTTCCTTGTGTATTTAAATCAAACATTCTTGTAATTTTAAGAATTTAACACATTTTTTATTCACTTCATAACTTCATTAGAGAAGTATGCTCTTGTCCTTCATGGAAAATCAGAACCTCAAACATCAAGTTGCGATTTGAATAGAAATAGGAGAAATGAACTTTAATTTTCTCAAAAGTGATTTTGGTTAAATTATTTAAATAGGAACCTAATTATCAGATTTGAATTCTATTCTTAGTCCAACTAGAGGATTATGCTATTTTCCCAAGTTGGAAAATCAAAAAATCGATATGGGGGACTAGGTTTTGAGTTTGATAATTTAAGGGAAAGAACTTGCATGATGTTCCTGATAGGAGAAAATGACATGGATAGGAGAGTATTCTCTTCTTCTTCATGAAGAATAAAAAATCTAGACTCCTAAGCCGCCAATCCTCTTTATTGCTTAATAAAATTAGAGGGTCTGTTGATTGAGGAAAAAATCTCCCTGGAATGATCCAAGTGAGGACAGGTGAATGCCAACCCTTCCATCTCACTATAATCAAAATGATTATTTGAGGCAAAAGTATCGGAAGATGTAATCAGTTTTGTCCTTGGAATTTTGACTATCATTCCTTGGACATGCTTAAATGTGTGGAGTGGAGCCTCTTGAATCTTTCTTGCGAGACTACACACATTTAGGTAATCATAGGGCTATACGCCTTAATTTTGCCTTTTACAATTCTATGGGGGACGGTTGCAAATGGATGACCAAAAATTAAAAAAAAAATTTTGTAGTTGAAACTACCCCAGTCATCTTCGAAAGGTGATAATATTTGTGCAAGGAAAATAGTAATCGCCCAAAGATACTTTTCATTTCATGCCCTTACTTTTGTTTGGAGTTAGATAATACAAGATCATGACTAGAGCCATTGCGTGCTTGGTGATGGCCATATTCTGATTAGTATTTGAGTGTGTACCTGAGTCTATAAGAAAATATTGTCATTATATACCATAGAATCTAGGGAATAGGTGTGTGTTTGGTCACTTAACAACTTCCTCATTGTGTTGAAATTGAATAACAAGATAAAACCCCCCAAACAAACAAAATTTTGACAATTAGAGATATCTATGCTATTCAGAAACACTATGGAGATCATCAGACAGACCCTAGAGTTAGAAAAAATTTCAAACTTTCTGAAACAAATTGGAAAAAATTAGAAAAATCCATCAGAAGCTCGCATTTGGTCAGTCTTGGCTCACTTTTAGGAAACCAACTCACATATGGGAAACACGCTTGACTTTTGTTAATCCTGGCTAGCATCTGATAAACAAGCTCGCATTTAGGAAGAACAAGGTTGCATCCTAAAAATCTAGGCTCGCATTTGCTCAGTCACATCTAGGACAAAGGACACTTTCACATGTGCCACACTCAGAAACTCTATGATTTTGGATACCTTTTTGGTTCTTCAGTCTGGTCCTGTTGTTCTTCCTGGTCTACTTGTCACTGTTTCTTAGTCTAATTGGAAGTCTACCTTGCATATCATTTAGGATTTTTAAAATTGATCCCAAATCATGTTTTCATTTCACTAAACAAATCTTCTTCATTCCCAGCTCACTATCAAGGCATTCTAACCCTCTGACGCTAGAATCAATCACTTCAAACAATCACATTTACCCTTCACAACTTTGACACACATATTTGGACAATTCAGGATTTCTTTTTACACAATTGGAATGATTTGGAAAAGATTGAGACCTTTATTTCATGGTTAACACAAGAACTAAACAATACCTTGCTGACAATTCATAGAGACCTCCAATATTACTTAAATTTCAACAAGGAGAGACATCTCGAAACCCCTTCTTTGACCAATACTCACCTAAAATGGATGCACCTAATCACGAATGGAGTGCTACCTTTGAAGAATATAGCTAAGACCATGATGAAAGGGAAATTCATGAAGAAAGTGTTGGTTGTATTTCCTATTTTTGCTAGTTCTCCTGGTTCCTTGTCTTTCTCTCTGACTTCTGATGTGCTCATTTCAGCTATCTCTCATTCATTATGCCTTTACCTCTGTCAAGTTTAAGGTTTTCAAGTCTCAACTTTACTCATTATGCAAAAACCCTGAAAAACCCTAGGCTATCCAAGTGTTAAACGATGAATTTCAAACCCTAAGTCATGCCTTATGTTTCAGCATTACTTTTTCATTCACTAAAGGCATGTGTTTTAATTTAGGTCACCTCGTCGCGTTACCCCAGCCAAATATTCCATTTGTCTTCCTGAATTTGCTTTTTCCTTGCGTCGTGTAGTCTCGTTTGAAATCAGAATATTCCTTCAGTGTTACGAGACTCAACAATTTCTTTCAGTTGGGTAGTCGCAAGATATCCATGTTATAAAGCTTTGTAAAAGATGGGACCCACTGTTAGTCGTGTGATCACGGGAGAAATTAAATAGTTATGAAAATGTTCCCAGACTTCATGATTACTTCATGTCGCGTTATCGCCAAATCAAGCCAAAGCTAACAGTTAAGTTAGGCCTTCAGTCACGTGGTCTCGAAATAGAACAACAGTTAAGAGATTTCAGCTCAGACTACACGACTAACCGTTTGAAGTTTGTAGTATTGCTTAGTCGGGATGTCGCTAGGACAAGATAATGCTTCAGTTTTCCAGTATGCGGAAAGTAAACCAATGATTGAGTGACATCTGTCACAAGGTGGGTGGCTGTTGAGAGAAAGTTATTGCATGGCCACCAGAAGGAAGAAGTGGATTCAGTGACTTCATGACTAAAGTGTTTTCCCTTCTGTCGTGAAGTCTGAAAAGAAAAGCGCCCCAAGGGAAAGTCCTCCCGACTTGGCGATTAGGGTATGTCACACAGTCGTCAAAAGTGAAAAAGGGGGGTGCTTATAACATGTAAAGGTAAACTTGAGTGCTCAGGGCTTATATCTCCCGACTGGGCGACTAGGCATTATCGCACAGTCTTGAAATAGAAATTAAACACTCAGCGACAAGGAGATAACCGAGAAGGTTAATGGTAATGGCTAGTCACGAAGTCTCAGAAAGAATGATGAGTTAAGAATAACTGCATGCAACTTTGATTTTAGTTACATCGCGTGATCGCCAGAAGATCACTTGGGTCAGCCAAGGTTAAGAAAGCACATTGTCACCAAGTCTTGAGATGGAACCATGGTTAATGACAAAGGCCCATGACAAAGAGACTTAATCTAGTCACGAGGTCGCCTGATTACAAAATATAAAAAATAGCGACAATTTTCTGATGTGACAGAGTAAATCTCTCGGCAACCAATCACAGGCTCGTATATAACAGTTGCTACACAGCCAGATGATGTAGAAGAACCAACTGCAAAGAGGCAGAAGTTGGAATTAGGACAGCCTTCAGTGGAGGGCCAAAGTAAGAAAAAGGATAAGGCTAAGGCCTTAGTACCTGGTACCAGGTTATATGATCATAACCTGAGAAAAGAAATCAGGGAAGGCAAGAAGCAACGGCCTGACCTAGAAGATGAGGTTGAGGTACCACTCAGGGCCTGTGTTGATGAAATATTTCTTCATCAGCAAAAATTCCTAGATGATGACATCTTTGTAAAGACAGAGGAGTTTAAAGACTTCCTGAGGTGGCACAAAACAGAGCAAATAAGATCCCAGTTAACTGTGGATGGAAAAGAAACAATTACAAATGAAGCTCTCGTGGCCCTACAAAATTATGATCCTGAGAATGAAGATATCTCTCCTGAGGATGCCAGGAAAATGGTGCTAGGAAGTGCGATATTATTGGCTGAAGGATGGGATTTAACATCTGCATTCATTATAGATCAAATCAGAAAGAAGCCTAACCTTAATATGGTTAGTGAGGTCCAGGTAGGAGAAATGCTAAAAGGATTTGGGTATAACCCAAAGTCTTAGGCCTTTGCAATGTGGAGTTTGAGCCCTAAAGATCAGAAGCCCCAATTAGTGAATATTCAGGAAAATATGGTGGGGAATCAGATGGTGTGGTCAGTACAAAATACAGGGGACCTAGAAGTCTCCCAAATTATGACACACTGGGCTCAATTGAATGAGGACAAGACGAAGCAATTGTCTGAAAGGTATACTACTTTGCTGGAAGAAACAAGTGCACTGTCTAAGGATAGAGACATGTGCCATATAAAACTATACCAAAGGGATCAGCTGATAAAGACATTGACAGATGGATTGGAAGCAAAGCTTGAGATAGTGTATGTGCCTGCACAACTGCCACCAATGCAGATTCAAGACAAGCCGAAGTCAGAAGAGGCTGTGGAACAAAAGGTGGATGAAGAAAATAGAAATACAATAGCTTTGAAAGCATTGAAAGGCATACTACAACATAGGATTGAGATTTTGAAAGACAAAGCTGATGTTGTAGTCAATACTTATAATAAGTTGTCAGTATTGCATACTGAGGTAATGGGGTACCTTGCCATTCTAAACCCTTACTTCACAAAATGGTCTGCTAGGGCAACTTTATTTGAGAAATTGTCATCTCTACAAGCCATAAGACTAGATTTTCCTCCAATAGTCATAGAGGTTGAAGATGAGATCAAAAGAGTTAACATTTCTCTCTCATTCTTCAAAGGAAAATTGAACCGGATAGAGGCTAAATTGAGTCTCTTTTCAAGTGACTTCAATAGGTTTATTCCTACCTTAAAAGGAGATGATGATCAAGTCAAGGCTATAGATGCCTGGAAAAGTGAGTTTGACACCAAGATGCCTAGTGAAGAGGCTTTTCTTTTAGGAATAGAGGTTGATGTAGACGGATTTAATAAATTATTGGATGAGGCCTTCAAAGCAGAAACAGATATCAACAAGTTCCTACTTGATGTCAAGAACATCACTGATGTAAGATGGGACAGGAAAAAGGTGTAGGTACAGAGTACTTAGGACTTCAATTGGCCATCAGATGATGAAGTAAAGGCTTGGGAAGTCATGTCAACACCAAAGAAAAAGAAGCCTGTAGTAGAGGAAGAGATTTTGGACGATGAGTGAGGTGAACACTTGGCGCTGCACTGTTCAGAGACAAGATGGACAGTAATTACAAAAGGAGATTGTAGGTGAGTAGGCAAGCACAACTATCTGGACTCAGCATAAATACTATCAGCTACCATCTACAAATCTGATTGCAGTCGCCAGATCGGGAGAAGAATAAGAAATATCTGTTTATACCTTTTTTGACTCAGTCCTTTCACCGCTTCTTCTCTCTCTTTCTTTTGTCTCTCTTGTAAC
>MU224369.1:489015-556031 GCA_018584345.1 Thuja plicata
CTATGATATCTTAGCTTATTTTGACTCTATAGCCCAAAGGATAGGCACTGGTTCAGAAAATAGTCTGATAATCTATCTTTGTCTAAGTTGTTCCAATATATCAAAACCAAATCAATCATAATACTTTGTTACTAAGAATAGATAAATTGAACTTGTTAAGGACCTTTGTCAGCAGGACACTGTCCATATTATTGATTCCTTGAAGAGTGAATCTATTAGGTTATCCCTCCTATAGTAAAAGGAAGAAGGATGAGAATCCTTGTATCACTGGTTATTGTTATGCTTATAGCCATGGTTTGTATGGTTATATCTTGCATCTGGTTATGCTTGGTTATTTTCAAGGTAATTCATAAGCTGGTCTAACAAAAGATACATAAAAAATCAGTGTCCACATCAACAAATACTGTGTAAACAACAATCTTAAAAGGTAAAACCTGCCTGAGTATATGTGGAGCTCAAAAATGAAGAAGGACCTTATCCAGTCCTTAGCAATTAGGCTTTTCTTGTCTCTGAATCAGTATTAGAAGGCATGGTGTTCAAGTAGTCATTTCAAGCACTGTGGTTCATACAACAAAAAGTGCTAACAGAAAGAAATCATGACCATCCTTTGTTTGATTTGTAAATCGATGAAGATATACTAGAAGAAGAATATAACAAACTCAAACAAAGTACAAAGTTCCAAAATACCTTGGAAAAATTCATTGGGGAAGACAAACAAAAATACTTCCTTCACTTAGCTTCTCTTGGAGTTAAACTTCCTAAAGACTATGATGTGGAGAGATTAAAGGAACAATAAGTACAAACCCTATCTCTATACTCTCGAAACAACTATATCAAATGAAAACAAAACTCATAGCACTCAAGAAAGAGAAGTCCAAACCAACGGAGAAATACTCCTTGGAGAACATATGTTCGATCCCTTTTGACAAGAGCATAAACATGGTTATATTCCCACCTAACATGGCATGACCCAAATATGAAAAATACATGGGAGAAACAAATCCAATTGACCATATACGATAATTTTGTGCCCTAAACATAGAATACATGCATGAACCAACATACCTCATGAGGCTATTTCTGGGAAGTCTAGGTGGAAATGCCATGGAATCGTTCTCCAAACTAACACCAAGTGTGCAAATGTTTGAGGATTTGATTCAAATATTTGTCCAAAATTACTCCTACAACATACAACACATTGTTACTATGATGGATCTTTGCAACACAAAACAACAAATGGGTGAATCATTCACAAAATTTTTGAAATTGTGGAGGAGGATCTTTGCAAGGTACTCAGGAGCAATACACGAATATGAAAAGATGGAAATAATATTTGTCAATAACCAAGTACCTAAAATGAACTATTCTCTACAAATGCAATATTCTCCTAGTTTCGATAGAATGTTAAAGAACACCATTCATGCTGAAGATGTTATGGTAAAAAAAGGAGAGATCACACTCCAAAGCGACAATAAATCCTCTAACAACTATAACAACAAACCTAAATGGTGGAAGAAGAAGAAAAATGTTGTTAATGATGGGGTGGTGGAAACCTCGAATGAAAATGCTAAACTAGTCATGTTTAATCTCACAAATAGCCTACAAGAAAGCAAAGAAGCTAAGGTAACAACCACAATACCAAGAGAAAACAATGATACCAACAATAGTAAACTATGGATGTCTAGACCACAAAGAAAATTTACTCCATTGGGAGAACCTCTTGAGACGGTCTCAAAGACTCTTTTGGATAACAAAATCATCACTATAATAGAGTCAAAACTATGGGAATAAGAAGTAAAACCAAGGTGGTGGAATGATAATGCCTATTTTTATTTCCATAAGAATAGAGGACATAAGACTAATGATTGTGTTAAAATCAAACACATTATACAAGATCTCATTAATGGAGGCAAGATCAAAGTGGAAGGACATACATCTAATGAAGATCAAACAACATATAAAAAACCATTTCCCAACTATGAAAAAGGAGAAGCCTCTAAAGGAAATGGAAATGAAGTCAATTACACCTATTCCCACAATGATAATGTAATCAATATGTTGGACATAAAAAATGAATCAATCAATATGATCACTATCAAAGGTGACAAGGACAAGTCAACACATTTGAACATAGTAACACAAAGCCAAGAACAAATCATGATTAAAGGGGTTAATTCCTCATCCAAATATGAAACACCATCTAAACCACCTGTTGTCACAATTTCTAAACCAACAATGTCAAGACAAACAATTCCTATACCATCTACTAACTATAACTTGGTAGACCAATTGCAAAGAACCTCAGCTCAAATTTCTATATTTGAGTTATTAAATATCTCTTTAGTGCATAGGGAAGTTCTTGAACAAGACCTACATTCTGTAAATGTTTCAAAAGACATAAATGTGGACAAATTCTAGGCAATGGTCAATCACATATCAGTTCCTCATTACCTATCCTTTTCAGAAGAAGATGACAAATCTTTGACTAATCCCCATAATCAACCCCTTCACATTGAAGTTTTGATCCATAAATACCATGTAAAACATGTATTAATAGATGGAGGCATGAGGTTGAGTATATGTACTCTCAATCTGATGAATAAATTGGGTCTTTCAGAACAAACAATTGATTCAAGAAGTAAGATAACCATCAAGGCTTATGATGAAGAAGAAAGATCATCCAAAGGGATAATTGTTTTACCAATAAGATTAGGACCAATTGAATGCAATGTGATTTGTCAAGTTCTTGATATACCACTGGCCTATAACATATTACTAGGAAGACCTTTGATATATGAAATGAAAACAGTTCCATCTACTTACCACCAATGCATCAAATTCCCACACAATGGGGTGGAAGTAACAATTCCTACAGATTCAAGCTAGTTTTCAACAATGTTAAAGAATATAGTATGGCTCCTCACAATAAGGAAGTCCCAAAAGAGTTCCTAGCTGAAACCTCTAAGGACATGGTGATAAGAATCTTTGGAAAGACATTAAAACTTAAAGAAACCAGCATGGGAGAATACAATCTAGACACAACACCATCATTGGCTAACATTCCTGTATCTCCAAGATCATATGGGAAACCATCCCCATATTTTACACCTGCCACATAAAAAGGAAAATACATTCATAAACCAACTAGTATGGTGAGGATGAGAAAGAAGATAAAGTAGTCTTGGCTTGGCTCTATAAAGATGAAAAGAGAGAAAATGAAGTAAAACATGTTGATATATCTCCTGAAAAGTATGGAAAAGGTTATGATATTTTCAAACAAATGGGATATAAAGGAAATGGACCTTTAGGAGATAAAGGAAAAGGACTCATTGAGTGTATACACATGGAATTCAGAGACACCAAAGAAAAAACAAGGTTGGGTTTCAAGAATAATTCAAAATACCCCACCTCAAGAGATGGTCCAATCTTTGATAAAGAAAGTGATGAAGAAGAGGAAGAAATAGAACTTGTACCTTGGACATATGAAAGATTACTGCACATTGGTACTAAGGACCTAGAATAGAAAGGAGAATGATATGTACCTAATTTTGGAGAACAAATAGAGCATCATGTTCCTTTTTTGTCACAAATGAATGTCCAAGAAGTAGAGGAGGAAGAAGAAGACTCTCTGAATGTTTAGAAAATAGAAGAATATCATGAAGAAATACCTCAACAATAAGATGCACACCCTAAATAGGGGAAATTATTTTCAGTTTCACATGTCCCAGATCTATCACACTTTGATTCACAAATGACTAATAGGGTACATCTGATAACCATTGTTGAGTTCTGAAATAGATCTGACAATAATATCATAGACTCACATGATTATGAATGGGATCAAATGTCTGATCCTACCATGTACATTGAGGTAGATGGAATGCATAAATTTGCACCTTTATTGGAGACAAGAGAAAGTTCTAACACTACCTATAACACTAATGTTGTCATTAAAACTGGATGAGATGGTGATGCCTAGGATTATTGATAAAGACACTGGCATTTTACTAGGACTAGAAGAACTTCAAAGGATACAAGATTTGAGTTCCAATACGATAAGAGAAGAAGGAGAAAGATCAACTGATGAGTCGCTAAAGTTAGGTCTGCATATCACTAACAACAACCATAATAATGATGATTTGACTCTTCATGATCTAAATACTATAGAATTCAACTTAATGGAACATGTCTCGTCAGTTAATGGTTTTGACAGTGACACAATGCTGTCCTTAAAAGCCTCTAAATCATTATCCATGGTAAACCCTGACCTTATTGAATGGACTGACTCAGACCCTACTCCTATCATAAAATTTCCAAATGACTATACTTTGGTGTATTATCTAAATGCTTGTGAACCCTATCCCTCTTTCACCAATGCAAGGAGCGTGAACATGACAAAGGAGGATATCAAGTTTCTTAGTCACAAATTGAAAAATAAAAAGAAACAAAGAACTGATGGTGAAAACCATGTTGCTCTAGTGTCAGATTCTAAAATAGTAAAAATAAAAGATGCATTTGATGGTGAAAACCTCTTAAAGGTGCCAAAAGATGAGATTATTGATATCCTCCATGAGAAATTTCAAGAAAGATATTCAGTACTGATAGAGCCAACACAACCAGTTAATTTGGGAACAACTGAAGATCCTTAATTTATTCATCTAGCACAATCATTATCAGAAGAAGAAAAGACACAGTTTACTCAGTTGCTCAAAGAGAAGAAGATCAACTTTGCATGGTTTTATACTGATATCCCTAGACTAGATCCTAAGTTAATAATGCATCACTTATCTATGGCTCGTAGAATTAAACCTATCAAACAGAAACTAAGAAAGATGCACCCAAATGTGGCATTATTAGTAAAAGAGGAGTTGGAAAAACTCGTAAAGGATGGATTCATAAGGGTCATCGCTTATGTAGGATGGATTTCTAATGTGGTACCAGTTTCTAAAATAGATAAGTCCATCAGGATTTGTACAGACTTTAGGGACTTAAACAGAGCTTGTCCTAAAGATGATTTTCCACTACCCAATATTGATATGATTATAGATCTCACAGCAGGATATCATATTTATTCAGTCATGGATGGATTCTCAAGTTATAACCAAAAAAATATTGCTCCTAAAGACTAGGAAAAGACAACATTTACATGCACATGGGGAACATTTTGCTGGAATGTCATGCAATTTGGGCTAAAGAATGCTGGAGCTATGTATCAACGAGCTATGACAATGATTTTACATGACATGATACACAAAAACTTGGAGGACTATGTGGAAGATACATTAGCCAAGTCAAAGATAAGAATGAATCTCATTGAAGACTTGAGGAAGACACTAGATCACATGGAGCAATTTCAACTAAGAATCAATCCAAATAAATGTGCATTTATAGTCCAATCAGGGAATTGTTTAGGGTTTATTGTGTCAGCTAAAGGAATTGAGGTGGACCCTGAAAAGGTAAAATAAATAATGGAAATGTCACCTCCTTGTAATATCAGTCAAATGAGGATGCTTCAAGGTAGACTTCAGTCCATCAAAAGATTCGTTTCTCAATTAGCAGATAGAGTACAATGTTTCACAAAATTGCTACATAGAGGAGTCACCTTCAAATGGGATGAACATTGTAAAAATAATTTTAAAGAATTAAAATACTATCTGGCTAACCCTCCTATTCTCATAGCACTTATTAATGGAAAACTGTTGCTACTATATATCTTAGCTATGGCTACATCGCTTGGAGTATTGCTCGCCCAAGAGGATGAAAACAAAAAGGAAAGGGTGATTTATTATATTATCAGGACCTTGGTGTCTTATGAGCTCAACTACAGTATCATTGAAAAATATTTCTTGTTTTTTTTTTTTTGCATCCCAAAATTTGAGACACTACATGATCTCCCATACAGTGAAAGTTAGTGCCAAGATTGACCCTCTCAAATACCTTTTGAGTAAAAAAACATTGATAGGAAGACTAGAAAAATGGGTCTTGATACTAAGTGAATTTGATATCGAGTATGTAGATAGAAGGCCTATTAAAGGAGAAGTGTTAGTAGATAAACTCATCGATTCATCATTACAAGATACAATGCCTTTGATCATAGAATTTCCAGATGAGACAATCATGCACTTGACATAGTATCCTTATAAGAAGTATTTTGATGGTTCTTTCACACAACAAGGGTCTGGAGCAGGGGTATTATTTAGCACTCCTCAAGGCTACAAGATACCTAAGGCATATAAAATGATGTTTCCATGCACCAACAATATCTTAGAATATGAAGCATTGGTAAACAGACTCAAGCTAGATATGGAATGGAAAATCATAGAGTTACATGTATATGATGACTCTCAACTCATTATCAACCAAGTGAATGGCAAATATCAAAAAAAAAATGAGAAATTGATGCCTTACAAGAAGATGGTGGAAGATTTTGAAAAAGTACTTTATTCTCATCACATTCCAACAAATACCAAGAACTGCAAATAGAGTTACGGATGTTATGACAACACTAGCATCTATGTTACAACAAGAAGAACACCAATTCTGCTATGAATTCTTGGTGGAAGAGTTATACTTTCCAGCCTTTGATACACCTAAATCCAAATTTATTTGTGCCTTAAATGCCCAAAGACCAATCCTAATATTCCAAAATAACTGGCTATGTTACAGATCAAACCTTACCTAATGACCTATCTAGGAATGAAAAATGAGCTTTATTTAGGACAACATCACGTTACATTCTCATTTCTACTAACTTATATAGATGAGGTCTAGACATAATGCTACTTAGGTGTTTAGAACAAGAAGAGTGTGACTGAGCATTAAAAGAGGTTCATGAAGTTGTATGTGGATCAGATTCGAATGACTTTTCATTGGCTAAGAAAATTTTAAGAGTTTGATACTGTTGGTCTACAATGGAAAAATATGTCATGTAATTTGCTAAAACATGTCACCAATGTCAAACACATGGAAACCTTATCCATGCTCCAGCCAGAGAACTCATACCTTTTATAACACATTGGCCATTTTAGCAATGGACCTTTGATATTGTTGGACAAATTTATCCTAATTCTTCAAGTGGAAACAAATACATCATCACGACCGCTAAGTATTTCACTAAGTGGGTTGAAGTAGTACCATTGATCAAAGCCATTGGAAAAGAGGTTTTTATGTTCATCTTGAACTACATCATTTGTAGGTATGGGATACCCTCATTTATTGTAATAGAAAATGAGGGCGAGTTCAAAAATCAAGACATCGAGGACCTCTGTACATAGTTTCAAATCACTCAACAATGTTCTTCAATCTATTATCCTCAAGGTAATGGACAAGCTGAGGCTTTAAACAAGAACATTTAAAAATTCTTACATAGAACTATGAGTAAGTCTAGAAGAGATTGGCAATTACAATTAAATTTGACACTATGGGCCTATAGAACAAGTATTCAAACACCAACAGGAGCCGTGCCATTTTCTCTAGTCTATGGCGCAGAAGCAGTGCTACCAATTGAAGTGGAAATTCCTTCTTTGTGAGTATCTCTCCAAGGTCTTGTCATAGATGAACAATACCACATTGATAGGATTCATGCACTAGAAATGATAGATGAGTGCAAATAACAAGAGTTTGATCATCTAGAGCTATATCATAAAAGGATGTCCAAAGGGTAAAACAAAAAAGTAAATCCATGACAATTTCAAGTGGGAGATCTAGTTCTAAAAGAGAACCCTAAGAATCAACTAAATAGAGAACAAAAAGGAAATTTTGAACCCATATGGTTGGGGCCTTTTGTTATTACATCAACTTTTGGGACATGAGCTTATCAATTAGCTACACCTGAGGGAGATGTCCTTACTGATCCTATTAATACCCTCCACTTGAAGAGGTTCTATGCTTGACAATCTGGCCGAAGGGCTTGTAAAGTGGATTTGATTCTCAGAAAATACCAAAAAAATCAAAAAATGATCCTAAAGAAAACCAAAAATAGTGGAAAAGAGAAAAAATAAAAAATAGTAGAAAAATTCTTGAAGAAAGGTATCCTTGGTGAAAATCTGGAAAATAGGCGCCTTGATACTAACAAAAAAAAGAGAAAAAGCACCAAAAAATAGAAAAATGGAAAAAGTGCCTCAGCGAAAACCTGGCAAACAAGCATCTTGGTAGCAAAAATTAAAATTGGCTGAGTGGTGAAAACCTGGCAAACATGCATCACTTGTACTTTGTGCTCAATCTATGAATGCACTGTTGACACCAATCTTTCACAATCATATCTTTTCTATCAGTTGAATTTGAATTCATCACATATGTCCTATCCTTGCTAGGATTCATTTGCATTAGCGTCTTAGGGATAGTCACTTTGCACCAGAGGCATCTTTTCTAGCATTTTTGGTCAGTGGTTGTTGGTTGCTAGGTCATCCTAGGTTGTGGTCTAGGAAGGTTTGGCACTACAAACTGTGTTTCTTAATACTTGAATCAAAACATCACCTTCACAAACAAGGGTGTTTCTTAAACACCACCTACTTGTAACTGACATCATACTAGTGTTTCTCAACACTTTAATAAAAAATTGTTCCTCAACACTACATTGGATTGTAATTGCTAATAATGTTTTTCTCACTCACTCAAACACAAAAATACATTACTTAATTCCAAGTTGCAATTGATGATTTCTCTATTGTGATTAAAAATGAGTCAACGGGTGTTTCACAACATGACATAAGCACATATAGACTGATCTTGGTTTGATTATGACTCTTTTCATGTTCCAATGATGTTTCAAACTAGGGGCATGTAAAGAGTTAAAAATTTTATTTGTCTGATTATCAATTGTTGCTTGTTATGTCTTCCAAATTACTCCATGATGCCTATTAAAAGACAAAGAGTCACAAGGATAGGGGGCACAAAATTTTATTGGTTTTTCACATATGGTTATTGTTTCAATGATCCTATAAATTTCACCTAACTTGGATGTTTATGATAAGAGCTTCTAACATGAGTGGATAGCCGCATATATCGCGATCCTTTTTATGTGTAAAATACGATGAGGTTGAACCTATTTCCTTGTCTATTTCTAATCAATTTCCAAGTAGGCTATATGCCACATTATGTACCCAAGGATATGAATATTAAAGTGATGAACTATAATTGATTGAATGTTTGAAGATGACAAATTTGATGATCACCGAGATGCAGAAAGTTAATGGAAGACATTAAATCAATTAATTTATTGTATTGTCATTGATGTCAACTTAATATGCCATGACTAGTCATATAAATAATGTCATAGACTTCAGGAAATCAAAGAGAAAGTTTTTTTCATTGGTAATCATGTACACCAAGGAAAATTGAACCCCGAGCATAGAAGTTCACAGTGTTACCCAATGGACAGTGTTACCTAAGCAAGTAATACCCGATCAAGCATTACCAAGCTAACTATAGTTGTCATCGAACATAACTGAAGTTGGTGCCTAAGCTATTTGCAGTAGTCACCAACCACAACTGAAGTGTTGACTGATGAGAACTGAAGTTAGGAGCTAAATATAGAGTTAACTGATTGATTGCTTTGTTTTCATCAACCAGTTAAAAGCTAAAGATAAGAAGGAGATTTAAAGCATGTTTTATTCTAGAAAACAAGGAGAGATTTACGAGATTAAAACTAAAGAAAGCTTGTCGAGCTTTACGGATCAAGAAGTAATCAACGAAGAAAACAAAAATAGAAGAACGGTGAAATCATGTCTATATAAAGAGACAAGAAATTCATTATGAAAAAAGGAATGCTAAAGAGAATTCTGGTGAAGATAAGAAGTCTTCATATAGATATGTCGATCATACAAGCTAAAGAACAAATCTTAGAACTCTACGGACACCGAGAAATAGAGAAGCAACAAAATTTTCCAAGAAGAAAGAAGTGGAGCAAAGGAATTGAAGAGAAAATTGATTAGAAGAGGTACTATGAGCTTATAATAGATCTGAACATCAGAAAGATTAAGTTGTATTTATTAACAAATCATATACTATTTCAGTTTAACCATTGATTCAAAAAATCTCTTAACACAGTGGGATTTAACCATCCTTTATATACTGAGATTTACCCAAGGAGTATCAAAAGGTTTTCATGTTGACAACATAGTGCATTATAGGTCAAGTGATAAACTGTTAGTTTTAAATCCTCTAACAAGGTTGCACTTAACAGTGTGTTTATAACCTTTAATAGGGTTGGCTCTTCACCGAGCTCACTTCAGAAGAGTGAAAATTTTGGGTTACCGGTCCCAAGTGGTTTTTCCCATAATAGGGTTTCCACGTTAAAAATCCATGTGTCAAATGTGTATATGGTTCATTGCTTTGATGTTTTTCTTTACACATTACTAAAACAAGATTGATCGGTAAACACTAAGTTATTTACTTGTATTTTGGTAAAGGTTAAGAAAAGATAGAATGCTATTCGGTAAAGCTTAAGGAAAGGATAAATAGTATATTCAACAAGAAACTTATATTTTATAAAGGCATACATCTTGTAGGATTGAAGATAACTAAAGGTTTTACATACGTGGTATAAAGTTTTGGTTGAATTATTGGATTAAATTTTGAGGCCACTAATTCACCCCACCTCTGAGTTATTCTAATAATTGGTATCAGAGCTTGTGTTCTTGGAAAGAGATTTTTAAGACTCAAGCTAAAGATCACAAGATGAGAAAAAGGGATGTGCCTAAGTTGAACAAGGACAAATTTACATCATGAAAAAGTAGGATAAGACTCCACCTATAAGGTATTGGAAATGATGTCACACAGTACTTGGATACTAAATTTATTTTACCTACTAGACCTCCAACAGTTGATCAATTAAGAAAAAATAATGAACACAATTCTATGATGACAGAACTTGCTTCCTCACTCTCCAATGCTATATTTGAAGATGTCAAATCATGCACCACTGCAAATCAAATGTGGGACAAATTGAAGCTAGTACATGGAGGAGATACAAATGTGCTATGAGCTAAGGCAGAAAGCCTAAGAGGAAATTTTGATGACCTAAGAATGAAAGAAGGAGACAACATCACTCAGTATAGCTGCAGAATCAAATAGGTTGTCAATGCTATCTAAGGATTAGGAGGTGTACTTGAAGAATAAACAATGGTAAGTAAAATTATAAGAACCTTGCTTCCTATTTATACTATTAGAGTATCTGCTATACAAGAAATGAGAGTAGTAGAAAATAACAATGTCACTCTAGATAGTTTAATTGGTAGACTTATTTGATTTGAGATGAATAACTTTGACAATAGTGTCTTACCAACTATGAGTCTGAATTCAAATATTATTTAAAAATAAGTAAATCAAGTCATAAACACACTATGAGAAATAATAGTGAAATTGATAGTGAAGATCAAGAACTTGATGAGATTGAAGCACTAATGGCTAGAATATTGTAGAGAGGCAACGGTAGATACAAAGGTAAATTACCATTGGTATGTTTTAATTGTAAAGAGATTGAACCCTTTACTGCTAGATGTCCTAACAAAAAAAAGAAGACACAAACAATGACAGATCATGTGAAAAGATGTTTGATAGAGGTGACGACAGAGATTACCAAAGCAACCGACAATATAATAGAAGAGACAACCGAGACTACAAGGAAAATGGAAAGAAAGCTTGTTACCTGGCTGAGAAAAAAGCTAGAAATACTAACACCAAATCTGATGAAGATATTGAGGTCATATTTGTTTCTATGAAGGATGATTAAGACGGAGAAGAAAGGTATGTTGAAACATCACTCATATCTAAGGTTAGTAAGAATGATGTCTGGATTTTTGATAGTGGCTGTACTCACCACATGACTGGAGATAAGGAAAAGTTTGAAACTTTTGAATATTATAATGGTGGATCTGTAAGAATGGGTAATGACTCACCTTGTCTGGTTTAAGGTAAAGGAACCATCATGTTGAATAATATGATCAGATGTGAAAATGCATACTGGGTGAAATGACTTAACTATAATCTATTGAGTGTTTCACAACTAAATAACATAGGACTCCGAGTTGCATTTGAGAACAAAAGGGCAAATATCTTTAATGAATCAGGAAGGTTGATCAGAATTGAAGAATAGACAAAAGGTAACCTATTCTATCTTGATGATATTAATACCACTTGTTTAATGGCCAGAAATGAAGACATATGGTTGTGGCATAAAAGATTATGTCATGTAAATTTTGACAACATGGTTAGGATAAGTAATAAAATGAAAGTAGGAGGCTTACTGAGCATGTCAAAATCTGACCATGTCATGTGTAATAATTGTCAAAAAGGTAAAATGACAAAGTCTAGTTTCAAGAGAAAAACCTACACATCTAATGTTATTCTAGAATTAGTCCATACTGACCTATGTGGACCAATGAGAACAAAGAGCTATTATAGTGATAGATACTTCATTCTCTTTGTTGATGATTATTCTAGAATGATGACAGTTATGTTCTTAAAAGAGAAATCAGAAGCATTCAAGATTTTTAAATGGTATAAATCTATAGTGGAAAAAAAAAGTGGAAAGGAACTAAAATGTCTAAGATTAGATAGAGGACGAGAATTTATTTTTGATGAATTCACTAACTTTTATAATGAGCATGGAATTAAAAGATAGGTCTCTGCATCGAGAACACTACAACAAAATGGGATTGCTGAAAGATTAAGGAACATATCCATTGTTGATTGTGCAAGAACACTAATGATTGAGGAAGGCATCACACAAAGGTTCTGGAGAGAAGATATCAGTACCAATGTCTACACATTAAATTGAGTTCAATGGAAGAAAGACACCAATAAGACACCTTATGAGATATGGTATGGATACACACCCAATGTAAGTTACTTCAAAATTTTTGGAAGTAAATATTATATTTTAAAAGATGATAGAAATGGAAAGCTTGACTCCAAAGGTGAAGAGGGAATATTTATAGGCTATTCTACCAAAAGAAAGGCTTATAAATGTCTTAACAAATCCTCTAACAAAATCATTGAAAGTGCAAATGTCAAAGTAGACAAATCTGTTGAGAAAAATGATGAGAAAAGAAGAAAGGAACCAGAAGACTACAACATATTTGTCTATAGTGAAGAATCAGACACTCTTCCTGAGAAATAGTGTATCACTCTTGAGCGACAGAATAATGCACTTGAACATAAGGCTGTAAACACTGAAAATCAGTAAATTGCTCAAAATGATGCACCGAGTGATGGAGATCAAAATGAAGGTCAAGATGATGATCAAAATGATGAACAAAGAGTTGAACCGGTACTTTCCAAGTATGTTAGAATACATCATCCACATAACCAAATCATAGGAGAAAAAAAGGGTGAAATGAGAACATGAAGTTGTTAATCCCTAAGTTCTATTGATGATTAGTGACCCACACTTAGTCATTTACTTAGGTAGTTTTAGTTGGTTATCACTGTGGCCGAGCTAAACATTCCAGGCCAAGAAACATTGCCGAGCAAGTTTTAGGTTGCCGAGTTACATCATGCTGAGCTGAGTAGAATATTAAGTGTTGAGCGTCAGAGATGTGTTGTGTTGAGCATAACAATTTTTGCATACATGTCAGGATTAATTCAAACTTTGATGCAAACAGTTTAGGCCAACTTGTATGAGATCTGAGCTGACATTTGTATGCATTTAATATTTTTCTACTGAGTTAATTTTGCATTTAATTGTTTTATACTATGCATGGCATGGAGCCAATTAGGAAATCAGTACGCATTGGAGGTATAAATAATAGATCTTGATCGTTGATCTAGATCTGACTGTCAGATCTGAAAAGATATAATAAGATGGATTCTAACCCTAAAAGAGCATGTAAGAGCAAGATATACATAGAGAAGGGTTGTGTGTTCATGAGAGATGAACACCAAGTTATTTTGAGAAGAAGCCTAGATCAAGAAAAATGACAGAGCAGTGAAAAGCAAAGTAATGACATATCAGATTAAGAGATCACAGAGGTTATTGAAAGGAGAAGATTCGTCATCAACAATCTGAGTGCATAATGAAGGATCACTACTTGGAACATTCTAACAGGTGTATCAGGTTAAATCTCTTAACAAAGTGGTTTTTGCAGACCATTTCAAATCTCTTAGTCGAGTGCTTACTTTGCTGTAAGTTAAAATCCTTTAACAAGGTCAATTTTAATGATCTTTAGTTCTTAATAGAATAGACCTTTAACCAGGTAGATTTCATATTGTAATCAAACTTTTGGAGCCCTAACAAGAACACTTTATTGCTGCAGTAGTGAAGATCTTGTGGGTATCATCCTCACCCCAGTTTTACCTATTTGCATTTTTGGGTTACCAAAGTTCTATGTTATGAGTTACATATTTGATGTTATGGATGCTATCTGATGTTAGGTTATTCATATATGTATGAATGTGGATAAATTTGTTTTAAGTGGTTTAGATTGAAGATCTGATTCACCCCCCCTCTCAGTATCTTGCTTTCCCATTCTTGTACTTCCAACAATTGGTATCAGAGCGTAGTTCACCTACAAAAGCTTTGAATCAGCTTGTGAGTACAGATCTTGAGATGGAGGTTTACAAGTTGGGAAAAGTCATTGAGAATCAGAAGATTGAGATCCAACTAGCATTACATCAGCTTGAGATAGCAAGACAAGAATTGAAGAAATCATTGACAACTAGGAAAGATTTGGCCAAACAAATGAATGATACTCATTACCAGGAAGATGACACTTCAAATCTATTTTAGAATGAAGATTCTACTGAGAGCGATGCAGCAATTGCAGATCTATTGGAAAAGAACAATGCACTATGTGAAGAAGTTAGAAACTTAAAAATAGAACAAGAAATGCAGACAGTGAGACTATGTGAAATATTGGAACAAAAGAAGAAAGATGAAGATGACAAAACTATGGTAGAAGAAGACAAAAGAGTGATATCTATTAGACTTGATGAAAGGACACATGATGTGTAGATGATGACAATCAATCAGGTTGACATGGAAAATCAACTGCTACTGGAAAATTAGGAGATTAGTAGGAAAGATATGGAAATGATAAATCTGAGATCTGAGAACAATCAATTGAAAGATGATTTGAGATTTGAGAAGGAACTTATTGAAAGGTTGAATAAACCTAATGAAGCTTTGAATCACTTTGAGAATCTGATGGAAGCATCAAGAAGGTCAAAAGATTCTTCTAGATTAGGTCACATTGAACGAAAGACATCTGCTGAGAAAGGAGAATCATCTAAGAATGGTGAAAGGAGGAATGCAAAGATAAAGCACAACAAGCCTGTTTTCCACCACTGTGGAAAACCAGGTCATACAGAAAACATTTTCTGAAGCAAGAAAGGTAAGTCCAATCTTAAACCTAAGTTTAATGGTTACTATTTTAATTGCAAAAAATTTGGACATAAAGCACATGAATGTTGGGCTGAAGCAAGTGTTGCACTCCCCAAACCAAGATTTAATGGTTATTGTTACAAGTGTCAGAAACTTGGTCATAAGGTACAAGACTATAGATCCAATGCTAAACAACAATGGACATTAAAGACACAAACAAAAGAATCTAAGAGAGGCAACACTTACAATTGGGATTATAATAGAAGACAGAGTTGTCATTACTGTGAAGAATATGGACATGCACCTGGAGATTGCTTAAAGACACATGTCAGAGGGAAATCTAAGAGTTGGATGAATGGAAGCTTAGTTTGTTTTAGTTTTTTGAAGATAGGTCACACTAGGAGAGAGTGTAGGACAAGAGTTCTTGCTCCTACTATTGAATAAGTGAGAGCACAGATGAATTGGACATGGGTAAGGAAAACAGAGCCGAGCAGTAGTGAATCCACTAAAGCAAAGGTCACCCAATCCAATGGATCAGGTGATCACACCATCTCCAACTGAGCAATAGAGGTATGTAAGGAACTGCATTCAAATTTTAAATCTTACATCAATTCCTAATATGTAAATGTGCCAAAGTCCATATCTGCATATGATAAGATGTACTAGGACATGTTTGTGACAAGTGCTGAGAAGATTTACCTGCACTATAGGTGCCGAGTTGGTTGATCGAGTAAGTTGTGATGGCCAAGTGTGGTAAATCAAGTGGTATGCAAGTTGTGTTAGCTGGCGAATGACAGCTGGCTTGCACTAACCTAATGGGAAAAATATTTAATTCTTACCTACCTTGACCTTTCAAGTCTATATATGGATGAACGGTCTATTATTCACTTTTACCTTATGATTTTTAGCATTTATAGAGTGATCAAAGAAGTTGCAGATTTGATCTTAGGGAAGTTTGTTTCGATAATTTTGTTAGCATGCCGTCGGAAACCCTAAGTTGAAAAGTGTGAAGTGATTACTTACTGAGGTACTCTGTTCTTCATTTTCAAACCCTAACCTCAAGAGATTATGGCTGCAAGTTCTTCCACACTAGTCAAGGGAATGGAGGAATATTTGAATCAAATTAAGCTAGTAAGGAGTGATGCATGTGCACCACCAAACTTTCATGTTGTTCTAGAAAGTGCAATTTTGAGTGATCTGAATGGAGCCCTCTCATCGATCCCTCCAAAGGTACTTAAGATTCACGATGTTAGATCATGCTACATGGTTAAAATTGGCGAAGTGGGAAACAATGAATTGAGAAATTCCTATGATAAGTTGTGTGAGAATGGAATTTTGAAAGATGAATTCAAACATCTAACCAATAAAGGGTTAACTCGTGCCCTAGATTTTTCAACAGAATTCAAGGATGAATGCATAAAGGTTGTCCTAAGCTGAGTTCACAATATGCATATGTGGATGGAAAATGGACCAGTAAAGATCACAAAAGATATTATATAGCGAGTTACTAGGTATCTTTTTATCAACGATAAACAAACTATAAGAGACCAAAGCAAAGAAGATATAGCAGCTAACACTGGAGCAGTTTGGAACAATAGGGGAATGACTATCTCTACAATTATAGACTTGGAACTTGATTTCAGAGTGAGAGTGATTGCTCACAAATTATATCAGTCGAGCTGACTGGATAGTGTTCCCTATACAACTGTCGATCAGGCTTGGAAGATAGTTAAAAAGAATCATACCTATGACCTTGCCGAGCTACAGTTGATACAACTAGCCAAGAACTTACTATCAATCAGGAAAGCCAAAATCTCATCATGTAAGTTGGCTCTTTGTTAATGTGTATATTTTTCTATGTACATAAGTCATTTCCGACACTAGGAAATATTGTATGGAAGAAGGACAGACCCATCACTTTACAGATTAGTGAATGTATTTAGAAATTAGGCAGAAATTTCAATAGTATTATGTGAAGTTATTTTGTGGAATTCAAAAAGAGAATGAGGTTGAGGACCAGAATTCCCAATTCACTTGTGGAGAATCACTATGCTGAGATATGTTTCTTAGTGGATATAGACTACACATATATTCAGGCAGTGACACCTAGGGTATCATGGCTGGAGCCATTTACCTATGAAGTAAATATTGATGAAGCATAAGAAGCTATCACAACACTCCTAGCAGAGGAGATTGATACTAAAGCTAAAAGATTTGGAAATTTTGATGAAGCTAAGGAAAATATTTTGATGAATCTTAAGGTAGGAACCATGGAAAGAAAAAGGAAAAAGATTGTGAAAAATCTGAAAAGATGGTTGGCTTGCCGAGTGACAAAGAGCTAGAGGATGCACCTCTAGACATATCTACTAGACAAGGTGAAGATGTATCTGAGGAATAAGAAGTAGAAGTTAGTGAACCTGAAGAAGAGGTCACTGCTAAGGCAAAAGGGAAGAGGCCAGTAGTAGCAAAGGTAACAAAGCTGAGATAAGAAAAACCCAGGGTTACCCTTCCCATTGCAAATCATCCAAGGACAAGAGCATCTATTTCCACATCACTAGTAGAACATACAAAAGTGTATGCAAAGAAGATTGGAGAAAGCAGTTCTAGATTGAGGACTAAATTAGCAACAAAGGCTGTGCCGAGCCTACAAGTTAAAAGACCAAGAAGAAAACTAAATTTGGATCTAGAAAGTGATGAGGACATGACATAAACTGATGAAACCAACAAGATACCAACAAAACCATTCAAGAAACTTAAAAATATTGATGAGGTATGTGAAAACTTGAGAAATTTTGCAGGGTTATCTGGTTTTAAGTTTATAAGGTATGAAAAATTAAAGGTAGGGGAAAAAAATAAGGTTCAGGATGCTCTCCTAGACATGATGTGTAATTTCAAATTAACCCCTACAACAATAGGAGACAATGTGTTGAGTGAGTTGTATGAATTTCTATCTAGAAAGTGGGAATTTACACTCACAACTAAGAGACAAATTAGGGAAGGCACTTTAGCTCAAGTCATTCTTGAGCTAACAAAGAAACAAAGAGAAATTTTTTTTGAATATTATATGCACAAATTTCTACCTAAATAGAGAGGTTATGCTATTTTGAAGAATGATATTGAAGGGATAGTACAATAGAGTACTAGAATTTGGAAGGAAGTTTTTGGACTAATTGTTTCAAAAGAAAAGAGAACTGATGAAGGAACATCTGAGCCAAAGGATAACGAAACTGAATCCACCCCTGTACCACAGATTTCAACAGTTCACATTTCAACTGAGTCTGAGAAGACTAGGAAAGATGCACAAGATCAATTTGAGACAGTTAACACTATTGATCTAACTATTGACAGTCTGATTGATATGACAATTGATGACTCTAGCAATCTATATGCCGAGGGTCAAGATGAGCTGAGGGACTCAACTATTGATTCACCTATCAAGGAAACTAAGGTAGAAGAAGAAATGGGTACAGAGGAAGATGAAGAGAAAACTCAAGAGGAACCTGTTATGCCCTGCATACCCGTCCCTACATTTTATGTGCAAAATGTTGGGTCCACCTTTTTTGCTTTTGGCTCTTGCCTTGTTTTCTTTGCCCTTGTTTCTTTTGTTTCCTTCTTTCGGTTTTTCTTCCTGGAGGGTTTTTTTTTTTTTTTGTCATTCGCATCTCTGGGACTCGGTCCCGGAGTCGGTTGTTTCCTTTCCAGAAGCTGTATTTCAGCCACTGGGATTCTCTGCCATGATGTCTTCTTCTTGTAAGAAGACATGGTTGTTTGGAATCCCCGGGCCTGGAGTCTGGAGGTTCACATGTTCTAAAGTTTGCAGAGAGAAGGTAACTTTATTTTTACCTTGGGTATAAATAAGATTTACCTGTCATTTTCATAGTTACCATGATTAAAAACACTTAGAGTTTTCAGAGTGATTCATTAGCGATTTGAGTGCAAATTGAGTACGATTTTCTCTAAGCTTAGTGGACAACAACGAATCAATCTTCAGTAGTTGTTCTTGGCATTAGAGGTCAAAAAAATTACAGAATGGTCTTAGTGCTTCTTCCCTTTGCTATTCTTTAGGTTCTAGGTTGGTGTTTCTGGTTCTTGCCTTTGCTCTCTATTTTTGTTTCGTGTTGGTTTGTTTTGTTTTTGTTTCTGTTTTTTTTGGCTTTGCTTTGCTTTGTTTCTATCTTTGTGTTTCTTTCTGTTTGGTCTGTCACCTATTGGTGGGTCGGCTCTACCAGAGGGTTGTCCACCCTCTGTGTAGATGTAGGATAGTGTATACTATGCCCTTTCTCTCTCTTTTTTTTTTTTTGGGTAGTTTCTCTACGTTCTATTTTTGTTGTATATTGTTGTAGATGGTGTTTATTTTCTATACCTTGTGTGTATATGTTATGTATATCCCTCAGGGCTTGTGAGTTCTTCATGCTCTGTCATGTGTTTTTTAATTTTTTGCCTCATGAGATCAAGCCTGCCAAGACAAGGTCATCATGGTTCAAACTTGACACCTTGCTGGTTCAAACCATGGTGGCTTTCTCTCTCCTCTATCTCATTGCATTAATAGCAGGATTAATCTCCCATGTATGGAATTTAAAATGTGTCCAATCTAGCATTCAATTTTCCCATGTAAGTCCACTTGTCCTAATCAATGCCATAACTTCCTTTACTCCACCTTCCATTTTCCCACGTGCCAACGCATGATGACCAAAGTATGGATTATTGCTAGTCGCATCGACAATGGCTAGTTTATTCAGACTCCAGACTCCCATCAGGATCTTGCCTCCTACTTTTCCTTATCACCATGTCCGCACACTCTGGAATGCTCAAGCCATGTTCATTTCTAGATACTCCAAAACTTTTGATGTAGGTGCTAACATTTGTCTGACAGGTGCGGGGTAGTGAGAAATCTCCCAGAATTTTTAATTCATGTTTATATATGTCCTAACGGTTTTCCAGTCTTGCAGGTTGCTGATAAGCTAATTCAAAATGTCTGATGATTTTCAACCTCCAGATAGTCTGAAACTACCAACCACCTCTACCCGGGCAGCCACAAAATTAAAGACTGAAAAAATGTTGGCCAAGCTGCCTTTAACCTCCAAGTACCTGAAAGATGGAGATGTTGTAGGGTCCAAGATAGACTCCAAAGTTCATGAAATAACAAAGCCAAACCCCGGGAGTTGGGCTGAATTATAGGGTCTAATCCAGACCACTTACAAGTTAAAGGAATAGGGGGATAAGATAGCCACTTGCCTAGCTACCTCTGGCTGTAACCACGTGAATTTGGTCTGTTCCAACTATGGACCCTATTTTCCCTAAGTGTGATCATACCCTTGATTATGTCCAAACGACCCTGTTATTGCTTGACATAATTCTTCAAATCAATTTAATGTCCTAGGTGATTTTTATCACTAATTTATATTAACTATTATAGCCATATGATTCAAATCAATTCAAAAAATTTAAATCAAACCAAATTCAAACATGGCTATGGTATTTAATTATAAAGGAATTAAATAAATCCCTAAATCAATTACCCACTTGCAAATAACCCATTCCCCTAGCCTATTTAATTTAATTAAAATGGATACAGTCCCCTAATTATTAAAAAGCAATTAAATTGTTTAAATAATTAATTCCTATATTTTTGAATAAATTAAATAAGTTTAATTCATTTAATTAATATTCTCCTAAATCCCAACCTAACCTATCTCAATCACTTCTACCTTGGGTTCTAACCCATCTCAACCCATTCACCCTTGCTAATCTAATCTTAATCCTAATTCTAGCCATAACCCACTTCCTAATGTTGTCACATTCCATTAAGGAATGCTTAACAACTCCACCCACTTGAAAAAGTCATGGAATCTCAAGATTCCTTTCTCAAAGTCTACCTTCTCAAGCCACCCTCTTACACCCTTCCCTTTCTTCTTTAAGGCTTTCATTAATACCTTATTAATGAAGATTCCTTAAGCCTATGTCTCTTCCATGCCTTATTAATGCCCAAGGCATTAATGGTTCTTACACCACCATTAATGAGTCCCTCAACTCATTAATCCACCTTGTCTCTCTCTCTCTCTCTCTCTCTCTTCTATAAATAGAAGCCATTTTTGAGAGCAAAGAGGCCTTCAACTCATATCCTAAATGCAATGTTATGTTGTTAGATTAATCTTAGACACATATTTTCACTTCTTATTTCATGCTTTCACATTGTTCTTATTTCCATTCTTAGAGCTAGAATGCATGTTTTCTCATCTTTTAGCTTGTTTTTAAACTAAAATCCTTCATGCTAGGTTGTATATGTCACTGATTGTAGCATAATCTGAGGACTATTATGTTAATAATCACACTCTTCTTAGTTAGAAGGAAATAGATCGATATTAGTTGGTTTTGTATGCTTATCTAACCTTTTTGAACTAATGCAATGACTTATTGATGTGTTATGTCTCTCTTATCAGGTACATAATATACACACACATTTTTGGCACCCACTAAGGGGTGATATTTCCAACTTGACCTCATTTTCTAATACTTTTTTCCCAATTTGCATGCTCAAAATTCTGTCACAAGATCATTTTTAAACTTTCAGGATCGCATCCGGGATACACCATCGCACCGTAGAAAACTAGTCTCACATCCAGGATTTCCCAAATCATTTTTAGTTTTGGCTCGCATCTGGTAAGCAAGGGATCACATTTGGTAAGGAAGCTCACATACAGTATACTACATCACATTTAGTAAAATTTTAGGATTGCATCTGGTTAGAAATCTTGTGCATTTCGTTTGCCTAAACTTTAACATTTTCAACAAGTGGTGTCTGTGGTGTTTTGCAGGTTAACAAGTGTTTGCAGGTTGTTTTTGGAGGTTTTTCATGGGAGTTGAACTAAATAGATACTAACCTAGTTTTTCAAGTTTCCAACCCCCCATCTTGACTTCTATTTATTTTCTTTCAAACTTAAAGTACATATTCCAATTTATCACTAAGCTGACTAGAGGATTATGCTCTTTTCCTTTTAAGGAAAATCAAAAACTCATACATCAATTTATGGATTGAACGGAATTTTGGATTAATTGAACAAGAAAACACATCGTTTAATGTAATTTGGAAATAGTAAATGAACAACACAAATCACTAAATATGTGGGATCAAAGAACAAGTTCAATCGTATAATTTCTTTTTGATTAGAAATTGAACAAGCAACTTGCTAAATTTTGTGGTTAATTGAACAAAGCAAACTTTCCTTTTCAAGCATCCCATTTTCTTTAAAATAGGAATAACTAAATCAAGCTCAACATAGATTGAAGGAATGAACTTTGCTTTACGTGTTTTGGGAGAAAATGGTTTAGATTAGGAGAGTATGCTCTTCTTCTTCGGAAGAATCAAAAATCCAGACATCCAAAGCTCGCCAATCCTAGTTACGTACATTTAAACAGTAGAGGGCCTGCCAGTTGAGGAGAAAATCTCCCGGGAATGACCCAAGTGAGGACAAGTTTTACGCCAACCCTTCCAACTCACTATAAATAGTTTCTTCCTTGTAGGATAAAGCCTCGGAAGATAGAACTGGTTTTGTTCTTGGAATTATGACATCGTTCCTTGAACATATCTGGGTATATGTAGAGCGGAGCCACTTGAATCTTTCTTGCTTGACTACATATATTTGGGTACTCATAGGGCTATATGCCTAAATTTTTCTTTGTGCAATTCTATGGGGGACAGTTTCAAACGGATTGCCCAATAATCAACAACAACTTCAACTGAAAGAATTCCCGATTCATCCCCGAAAGGGTGATAATATTTTTGCAAGGCAAAAAGTAATTGCCCCAAGACACTCATCATATTTTTCCCTCACTTGCATTTGGAGTCGGTTAATACAACATCATGACTAGAGCCATTGTGTGCTTGGTGATGGATGTATTCTAATTAGCATTTGAGTTTGTACCTGAGTCAACAAGCAAAGATTTTCATCCTCCACCTAGAAAATAGGAAAAGATGAGTGTTTGTTTCACCCTCCTAACAATGCAAAACTATTTGACGTGTTCAAAAGATCATTAAAAAAATAAGCTCCTAAAAATAATAAACAAATTTCAAACCCTGGAGTACAAGTGTTTTTCACACCTTACGACACCTCTTAATGCAATCTGAAAACAAGCAACTTCACGCACTTCAAAAATGAACTTTTCAGAACTGACCAAAACTGACAAAGACATCATAAGATCACATCCTATATTTCCCAAGTCGCATGCAGTGTTTGGGATCGCATTTGGTCAGCAAGAAGTCACATCCAGATTCTAGGATCACATCTGGTACCATCAAAGGCTCACATATGGGAGCTCGCATTCAGGATAGTGGGCATTTGTAGAAATTTTTCTTAGGAAGTCTCAGTTGATTAGGATACCTTTTTTTCTCTTTAGTTGGTTCCTATTGTCTCTTCTAGTTTCCCTGTTGTAATTTTAAAACACTTTTAAAATGTCTACCTTGCATGCTTAGTCAGTCTTTCATGATCAGTTCAATACATGTGGTCTACCTATTTTCTATCAACACCTTGGTTCCCATCTCATTATCAGGGCATTCTAACCCTCTGATGCTGGAATCATTTACATCCACCAACAACAAATAGTTAATGTTACCTAGACACACCCACTTGAATTATCTGAAATCCTTACTTGCACTATTGGGAAATGTTAACAAAGTTGAGAAATAAACTTCATGGTTAACACAATATGCAACTAGTACACAACTAAAGGATCGAAAGTGCCTCCTAAAACACCACACTTTCAAGGAGAAACATCTCGTAGTTCCCTTCTTGATCTAGATTACCCTCAAATGGATAGCAACACTAACAAATGGAGTAAGGCTTTTGAGGGTTATAACGATGGAAAAAATGAAAAATCTAAAGGTACGAAAGAGGAAGAAAGACCCAAGTTTGAACATAATCCGTTTGGACCAGACAGTGAAAAGGAGATCCCTGAAGATGAATATGAAAAACTCAAAAAAAGTAAACGGATCCACAAGATATTGGGATGGATAATTAGTGACGATAAAGAAAAATACTTCCTCCATATAGCATCCACAGGTGTCAAGTTACCCAAGGATTATAATGTAGAAAATCTCAAGGAAAAGGAGGTACCAAACCCGATATCTATTCTCACCAAACAGCTCAATCTAATGCAAACAAAACTCACAAATCTCAAACAGGAGAAAGAGAAACCCAAAACACAATACTCTTTGGATACCATTTGCCCGTTTCATTTTGACAAGAGTATCACTATGGTCCCATTTCCCCCCAATGTGGCAAGGCCAAGGTATGACAAGTACGCAGGAGAAACTGACCCCCACAATCATGTATGAGAATTTTGCACTCTAAGCATCGAGTACATGCACAAACCTACATACCTCATGTGACTATTTCCAGGGAGTCTAGGAGGTAATGCCATGGAGTGGTTCTCAAAATTGAACCCTAAGGTCAAAATATTTGAGGAGTTAATCCAACGATTCATTCAACATTACTCCTACAACATCCAACATGATGTAACTATGATGGACCTATGTAACACCAAACAACAAACTGGAGAATCATTCACACACTTCCTCCAAAGATGGAGAAAGATTTTTTCATGATATTCAAGATTCATTCCCAAAATGGAGAAGATGGAAATCTTCATTAATAATCTAGTGCCTGAATTGAGCTATGCTCTACAAATGCAAGACTCTCCCAGCTTCGATAGAATGATTAAAAATTCCCTCCGTATTGAGGAAGTCATGGTCAAAAGGGGAGAGATCACCCTTCAAAACAAAAACAAAACCAACAACTCCAACTCCAAGCCTAAATGGTAGAAAAAAAAAAGAATGTTGTTAATGACAGAGTGGTTGACACCTCTATCATTAATCCTAAACCTGAGGCATTCAATCTAACTAATGCCATGCAAGTAAGAAAAGATGCTAAAGTAACACCTCCCATTCCCAAAGAAAACAATGATAACAACAAGGAATGAACATGGACTTCAAAACCCCAAAGGACATTCACTCCTTTGGGGGAGACTCTTGAGACTATTTTGAAAACAATGGTGGATAACAAAGTTCTTACAATTCCCGATTCTAAACCGTGGGAACCAATGGTCAAACCTAGGTGGTGGGATGATAACTCCTATTGTGTCTTCCACAAAAACAAAGGCCACAAGACTAATAATTGTCTCAAACTTAAACATGTCATCCAAGACCTTGTCGAAGGAGGTAAGATCAAAGTAGACAGACATACTACCAATGAGGATCATACAGCATCCAACAAACCATTTCCTAATTACAATAAAGGGGGAACATCCAAAGGGAAGGGTAATGAGGTAAACTACACCTATTCCAAAAGTGACAATGTGATTAATATGCTCAACATTAAAACTGAATCCATCAATGTGATCACAATTAAAGGTGTCTCATCCCACTCAAATGTTGTAACACAAAGCCAATCACATGTTACAATCAAAGGACCTCCAAAACCAACATCAATGTCAACATCCAAGGTTCCTATTGTAACTATTCCTAAAACAGTAGCAAGACACATGGTCACTATCCCCAAAGAAAAATATGACTTGGTAGACCAATTACAATGAACCTCTACCAAAATTTCCATCTTTGAGTTGCTCAAGATATCCACGGTGCATAGGGAAATCCTAGAACAAGCTCTACATGCTGCTAATGTTCCAAAATATATTGATATAGACAAATTTCAAGCGATGGTCAATCACATCTCAACGCCACACTACCTCTCCTTTTTTGAAGAGGATGATAAGTCATTGACACATCCACATAATCAACCCCTCCATATTGAAGTCCTTATTCATAAATCCTATGTTAGACGCGTGTTGATAGATGGAGGCACAGGATTGAATATCTGTATACTGGATCTCATCAGGAGACTAGGTCTCTCAGAACAAACAATTGACACTAGAAACAAGATAACCATCAAAGCTTATGATGAGGAAGAGAGATCCTCCAGAGGTCTTATTTCTCTACCTATCAGAGTCAGACCAATTGAGAGGAATGTCATATGTCAAGTTCTAGATTTACCATTTGCATAAAATATTCTACTAGGAAGACCATGGATTCAAAAGATGCAAGCTATACCGTCCACTTATCACCAATGCATAAAATTCCCACATAATGGGGTGGAAGTGACGATTCTCATAGATTCTAACTACACTTGCAAAAATATCAAAGTAGATAGCATGATCCCACACAACAAAGAGGCTATAGATGCAGATGCTCCAGAAACTACCAAAGATATGGTTATGAAGAGTTTTAGCAAAACCTTGAAACTTGAAGAAATAGGTATGGGAGAGTACAAGCTAGACCTAACACCCTCATTGACAGACCTTTTGGTGTCACCAAGATCCTATGGAAAACCTTCATCAACATTCACACCTCTATCATTCAAAGAGCTAGAAGTACACAAAGAAACTTGCATGGTAAAGGCATCCACATCTTCTTCAGATAACACAGAAGAACAAGCAGTCTTGGATTGGCTTTACAAAGGAAAACCAGTGGAATCTAAGGTCAAACATGTAAAGATATCCCCAAAACAGTATGGAAAGGGATATGATTTTCTCACACAAATGGGTTACAAAGGAAAGGGGCCTCTAAACAACACTGGATGAGGGATCATTGAACCTATACCCATGGATTTCCACAAAAACAGAGATAAAACAAGCCTTGGTTTTAATACCCACTCTGACAAACCTAGTTCAAAAGAGAGTCCACCTTCTGAAATAGGGAGCGATAAGATAGATGAGATAGTACTAGAACCATGGCCTTATGAAATATTATTACATGTTTGTATAAAGAATCTCGAATATCAAGGAGAATGCTACGTACCTAGCTTTGAGGTACCACAAGATCTTCACACTCCTTTGCTAGCACAACCTCCCATTCAAGAGGTAGGAGACACCATAGCAACAATCACTCAAGAGATACCCCAGCCACATAATTTACATCCTAACTGGGGGCAATTGGTTACAATTTCACATGTCCTCGATCTACCCCACTTTGATCTACAAGTAGCTAATCAAGTACATCAAATAACCATTATTGAGTACTTAAACAGATCTGATGATGATGTCATGGACTCTCATGACTATGAACGGGATCAGCTATCTATTGCCTCTGAAGATATTGGAATAGATACAATTCACATATTTGCAGCTCCCTCAGCTCCTAGCAAATGATTTGACACTCCTCTCAATGATACTAATCCTCCTGAAGCAGAAGAAGAGTTCCTTCCCTGATCATTAATGGAGACAGAGGTAAGTACATAAGTCTAAAATAATTTCATAGGCCATAAGCGAGAAACCTCCATTTACAGAGAGATGATGATGAGATTTCTACTGATGAGTCGCTAGAGTTTGATCCACATATGACTACCAATGACCCTTTTAATGACGATCTTACTCTTATTGATCTAAATATTGAAGAAATTAACTTAACAGATCATGTCATGTCGGTTAATGGTCTTGATGCTAACACAATGTTGTCCTTCCCAGAATCTAACTCCCTAACATTGGTACATCCCGACCTAATTGATTGGACCGAAAAACATCCTACTCCTATCCTAGACTTTTCTAATGACCACTCCCTAGCTTGTTATCTCAATGCTTGTGAACTTTACCCATCTTCCACCAATGCAAGGAGTGAGAACATGTCACAAGAGGATATCAAGTTTCTTAGTAAAAAATTGAAAAATAAAAAGAAAAAGCAGACTGATGGTGAAAACCACTCTGTGGCAGTATTTGATCCCAAAATAGTAAATAAAAAAGATGTATCCAATGGTGAAAACCTCTCAGAGGTGCCAAAGGATGAGACTCTTGATATCCTCCTTGAACACTTTTAGGAAAGATCTTTGGTATTGATTGAACCAACACAGCCAGTAAACTTGGGCACCATTGAAAATCCTCAAATAGTTCATCTAGCACAATCTTTATCAGAAGAAGAGAAGGTATAGTTCATAGAGTTCCTGAAGGAGAAGAAGATCAACTTTGCATGGTCTTACACTGATATGCCAGGGTTAGATCCCAATCTCATCATGCACCACTTATCTATAGCTCCTGGGATCAAGCCCATGAAACAAAAACTTAGAAAAATACATCCTCATGTTGCATTATTGGTGAAAGCAGAACTAGAAAAATTGTTGAAAGCTGGATTTATTCGAGTCATTGAATATGCAGGGTGGACCTCCAATGTGGTCCCCACTTCTAAATCTGATAAATCTATCAGGATCTGTACAGACTTCAGAGTCCTAAACAAAGCATGTTTGAAAGATGACTTCCCTCTACCAAACATTGACATGACCATAGATCTTACAATAGGCTTTCAGATGTATTCATTAATGGATGGATTCTCGGGCTATAATCAAATCAAGATCACCCCTAAGGATCAAGAGAAAACCACATTCACATGCACATGGGGCACCTTTTGCTGGAATGTCACACCTTTTGGGTTAAAGAATACTGGTGCAACATATAAAAGAGCCATGACAACTTAATTCCATGACATGATGCATAAGAACATGGAGGACTATGTTGATGACACATTGGCTAAATCTAAGGAGAGAGGTACTCACATTTCTAACCTAAGAAAGATATTGGATTGAATGGAACAGTTCCAAGTCAGGCTCAACCCAAAGAAATGTGCCTTTGGGGTCCAATCAGGGAAGCTCCTAGGATTCATTGTATCAGTGAAGGGAATCAAGGTAGATCTTGCAAAAGTAAAGGCTATTCTAGAGATGGCTCCTCTATGTAACATTTGTCAAATGAGGACACTACAAGGGAGACTTCAGTCTATCAAGAGATTCATGTCCCAAATTGCAGATAGGGCACAACCCTTTACTAAGCTACTACATAAAGGGGTTACCTTCAACTGGGATGCACACTGTGAAGCAAATTTTAGAGAATTGAAAGGGTACCTAGCTGCTCCACCTATTCTTATGGTGCCTATTCATGGAAAACCCTTACTCCTATACATTTCAGCTACAACTACATCCCTAGGAGTATTATTGGCACAAGAAGATGAAACAAAGAAAGAATGAGCTATTTGCTACATTAGTAGAACACTAGTCACTTATGAGCTCAATTATAGCATTATTGAAAAAGCATGCTTAGCAGTCATCTTCACATCACAAAAATTGAGACACTACATGCTCTCTCATACAGTAAAGCTCATTGCTAAGATCGATCCTTTAAAGTATCTTTTAAGCAGAACAACATTAACAAGACGTTTGGAAAAATGGGTCCTAATTCTCAGTGAATTTGACATTGAATATGTAGAATGGAGAGCTATTAAAGGACAGGTACTTGCAGATCAATTAGCCAATTCACCACTCCAGGATGATGAACCTTTACTAATTGAATTCCTTGATGAAACAATCATGCATCTCACTGAACATCCCTAGAAGATGTACTTTGACGGTTCATTCACTCAGTAAGGATCTGGAGCCGGGGTCCTCTTCATAAATCCACAAGGATACAAAATTCCCAAATCTTACAAATTAATGTTTCCATGCACCAGCATTATCTCAGAATATGAAGCATTGGTCAACGGCCTCAAGCAAGCTATGGAATGGAAGATCGTAGAGTTACACGTGTATGGTGACTCCCAACTAATTATCAATCAAGTCAATGGGGAGTATCAAACAAAAGATAAAAAGTCGATTCCCTACAAGCAACTAGTTGATGATCTGAAAAATTACTTTGTCTTTGTCACCTTCCAACAGATACCAAGATCAGAAAACAAAGCTGCAGATGCTATGGCTACCCTGACATCCATGTTACAACTGGAGGAGCATCAATTTTGCTATGACTTCTTGGTGGAAGAAATATCCTATCCTACCTTTGCTAACCTTGAATACCAAGTAATATGTACCTTGAATACCCCAGATCAATCTCGGTATGGCAATATCATTGCTTACCTTTCTGGCCAAACCATTCCTACCAATCTATCTAGAAATGAGAAAAGATCCCTGATTAGGACAACATCACGTTACGTCCTCATAACTAACAACCTCTATTGACATGGTCTTGATGGTACACTTCTTTAGTGTTTAGAACTCAAAGAGTCTGATCTAGCATTAAAAGATGTCCATGAAGGTGTATGTGGATCACACTCGAATGAATTTTCATTAGCCAATAAACTATTCAGAGTAGGATATTATTGGCCTACCATGGAGAAAGATGCTATTCAATTTTCAAAATCATGTCTTAAATGCTAGACACATGGAAACCTTATCCATGCTCCTACTAGAGAACTTATGCCTTTCATAACACATTGGCCATTTCAGCAATGGGCCTTTGACTTGGTTGGACAAATATATCCCAACTCTTCAAATGGACACAAGTTTATCATTACAACCATTGAGTATTTCATGAAGTGGGTCAAAGCTATGCTGCTAATCAAAGCCACTGGCAAACAGGTGGCTATGTTCATTCTGAACTACATTATTTGTAGATATGGGATACCCTCTTCAATTGTAATAGAAAATGGGGGCCAATTTAGAAATCAAGACATTGATGACCTTTGTGAACAATTCCATGTTACTCAACATTGCTCCTCAATCTATTACCCTTAAGGTAATGGACAGGCTAAGGCATCAAACAAGAATATTCTCAAAATTCTACACAGAACTGTAAACAAGTCTGGCAGAGACTGGCATCTACAGCTAAATCCAATACTATGGGCCTATAGAAAAAGAATCCAAACACCAACTAGAGCCACACCATTTTCTCTAGTCTATGGTGCTGAAGCGGTACTACCTATTGAGGTTGAAATCCCATCTTTGCGGATATCTGTACAAGGACTGGTTACTGACGAGTAGTACTGCATTGATCGAGTAAATTCTCTAGACCTACTAGATGAACACTGACAATAAGCATTTGATCACCTCAAGGTATATCAAGCACGTATGTCCAAAGGTTACAATAAAAAGGTCAAACTACACAAGTTTGAAGTAGGAGATCTTGTCCTCAAAGAGAATCCTAAGAACTAGCCTAACAAAGAGAAAAAAGGAAAGTTTGAACCTAACTGGCTGAGACCTTATGTTATCACTACTACCTTTGGGATTGGAGCTTATCAGTTAGCTACACTTGAAGGAGACATTGTTCTAGATCCTATCAACACTCTTCATTTGAAGCGGTTCTATGCTTAAGGTTTGGCTAGAAAAGCCTATACAGCAAATAGTTCTTGCAAAATACCAAAAATATTCAGAAAATTGATCCTGAAAAAATCCAAAAAATAGTGGAAAAAGATCCTTCAAAAATGGTATCCTTGGTGAAAACCTGGTAAACAGGCACCTTGATACTACAAAAACATTCAAAAAAGCAAAAATAGCAAAAAAATTGAAAAAGAGAAAAGTGGCTTGATGAGCACCTAGTAAAACAGGCATCTTGGTAGCAAAAACAAAAAGAAAGAAAAAGGTCTTGCCAAGTGGTGAAAACCTGGCAATGAGGCATCACTTGTGTTCTACACTCCATCTATCAATGCACTACTGATACTAGGTCTTCATAATTTTTCCTGTGCTCATACGCTGACTTCATCTTCCTAAATGACTATCTTATCCTTTCTTGGGATTTGTCTATCTTTACGTATTAGGAATGAGTCATTCTGCACTAGGGGCATCTTTGCTGGCATAGTCATTTGCGGTTCCTAGGTTGCTCTAGGATGGTTTGCCTCACGGACATAATGTTTCTTGATAAATGGAAAATAATGTCATTTTCCAAAACAAGGGTGTCTTTTCAAAACATCAGACACAACATTTATGTTAACATAGGTCCTACAAGGCTATATTGGATCGCAAACATGAACAAATTATCCTATCAATGCACAAATATGGAACACCATATTACTTATTTTACAATTTTCTGATTGATGAATCTCTACTGTGTTTGACATGTGTATGAAAAAGTATTACTTAAACACAATTTTCTATTGGTTTGATTGTGATTATTTTATGTCCTGAGGATGTTTTCAACTAGGGGCATCTAAGTAATTATGAATTTTATTTGATTGATTCTCAATTAATGATTTATTATGTCTTCTTAGTTGCTCAATGATGTCTGCACAAAGACAGAGTCGCAAGGATAGGGGGCATAATGTTTTCTTGATTTTCTACGTATGGTGATTGTTCCAAATGATCCTATAAATTTCACCTAACTGGGATGACATTTATGGTAAGAGCTGCCACTATGGGTGGATAGCCGCATATATCTCGATCTTTGTTATGTGTAAACTACAGTGAAGTTGAAACAATTCCCTTATCTATTTTTTGCTCTAGATTATCACTAAGGTATATGAATCATAATGTACCCAAGGATATGAATTTTCAAGGTCATTGCGGGTCCAATATCTTTCCTTAATCAGAATCTGGTATATTAAAAGGAAGGTGACTATTCTGATATCCTAGCTTCTATGCCTTGATGCCTAAGTCTATTTCTGACATTTCAAAATAAAACATAGCATTCATATTATCATAATATCAGTGGGTATTAGTGATGATTATACTATCAGGTGGTATCCGTTTCAAAAGTTCCCAATGATGATAAAAATGTTGCAATATTTTCTAATCAGTGACAAGTCCTAAGATTCTGCATATAGCTGCATTTAGAGATTGCATGGTGCATTTATAAACATAAATAACAACATAATGAATTTTGTGATGAAAAATAATTTCTATCTTCTTCTAAAAAAAAAAAATCAAGTTAATTACATCATCCATATTACTGATATCAAATATCATTGCACATCCATAGTATACATTTTGCATTCATTGAAAAGAAGAAACCAGAAAATACAAAAATCTAGCATCCATGTATTGCATTTTTACTTTTTCATCCTAAAGTGCATCCATACATCTATTTTGCATAACTGGAAAATCAAAGGAAACATACATTTGCATGAGTATCATTTCAAAACATATCAGTAATGACTCATCACATCCAATCATAAAATGATGTTATCATCTAAAAACTACCTCATCAGAAGATCAAGATATAATCACATGTGCAAAAGATACATTTACCACATCTATGAAAGCAAAAAGAACTCATGAAACCTGTCAGAATCAAGAAGCTGCATCAGATATATCTCATCATAACATGGTATAGATCAAATATAAAGAGTATCAATGTATTAGTGAGCCAAAATGAATCAGATATACATGTATGAATGTCATCTACCAAAACGGATCTCAAAAGGATCCAGATATACAAATATCATCTCAAAAATATACATGTCATACAAAAATGAAACAACATAAATCAACTCTGTCCCACCCCTCTCCCTGGTTAGGAGGAGGAGGAGGAGGTGGTGCAAAAGGAGCTACTAGAGGAGGCATGGCCCCCTCTGACTGCTGAGCCACTCAAGAGAATGAAGGTGCTCTCTAACCCTCTGGAACTACCACATGATACAGAGCATAATAATATGTGGCCCTCTATCCCTGATGGACTGTTGTCTGGGCCTATGCATCTCTCTCTGCTCTAAGCTGCTCAAGCTGTAGATCCCTGTCCGCTAATAAAAAATCAGCAGTAGTCACTCTGGCCTCCAGAGTTGTGATCCTAGCTTGCAGCTTCTCTCTCTCCTGCTCACATCTGGATAGTGGATCTCCATCCCTACCTGTATCCTAATCCTGTGACCCCTTCTGCCTCTATTGCTACTGCTCTCCTGTAAGTAATGGGCCAATATCTCTCCGAGGGGCCACAAATCTGAATCTTTGTCATTTGCCTTGCCCACTACCACTGGCTACACCTGTATCAACGACCTCCCCACCACCACCTCTATCATCACCATCATGGACATCACCAAGAGGAGGATGCCTGCCATCTCTACCACCATCCCTGCCATGATCATGGCCTCCATGCCTACCGGGAGCCCTATCTCTCTATGCACCTCCTATACCCCTGACTGGTCGATCATCCAGATCATAGTCTAGTGGCTCCTCTATACGAGGAATAATCTCCTCAGGAACAATGAACCTAGGAAAAGGGTACTGGAGTCTCTCTGTAGCATAACCATCTGATACACTTGCATTAGCTACATGAGGACAGAGATCCCAATCTACTACTACTATATCTCAGACCTCCTGATGAGCGGTCTCATATGTCAGCTGTGCACCCCATAATGGTGTTTCATCCCTAGTCTGGGCGTATACAACTATGTCCTCTATCCTACCCTGTCTCAGTCCATACTACCTCAACACTCTGGTAATGATGAACTACTTTATAACATACCTATTGTGGCCAATGAGATATCAGTTCTGGCACAAATAAGGCACTTACTGAGCATTTGAGGTCCACACCTCACAATCTAAGTATGGTTGCCAAATGACCTCTGTCATATCATCGAATAATCGACGCCAATACTCAATCTTGCCCAGATGGGGCTACTGTAAAAGGTTGGCATACATATATACATAAGGCTGCTTAGATGCCCTCTACCTATCTATAATTGGCCATGTAACAGGGATGTGCTCCCATGCCCAGATCTAAAGAATAAGGATACCCATAGTCATACTGCGAGTATAATGGTATACAATCTCATGGAGCTCTCTATACATGTGAGCTAGGATATAGCTCCCATAAGAAAATCACTGATGGTGAGTGACCATCTACTCTATCATGTCCACCCAGCCAACTATAAATATGTGTTGGCCCCTATCAGGCATTAAGATACCACCTACTAGACCTGCTAAATAAATAGATAATCGATCGTAGTGATCGACCATGTAGTCCCAAGATAGATATCTCTGGTCTATGGTGTCATCCTTGAAATATCTCCGTGTAGCACCAATCACCATGGCCACCATCGACTCAAAATGTACCTCATGTCTGACCATCGGTACACAAAGTATTCTCCAGACATCCTTCAGAGCCACTATAATCTCTCTAGTTGGTAGGTGGAAGGTGTTGAGCTCTAAGTGCCATCTGTCGGCAAGAGTAGTCAACAATCCACAGTTTACCTTGATCTGAGTAAACCCATCAAGGAACATAATCCACATCGAATCACAGTCGTCTACTCATCATCTGACAATCGGCCAAACAAGGAAAGTACATGTGCAAGATAAGTGCCACAAAAAGTGACTACCTCAAACTGGGCCTATTTTGGACAAAAATGGCTATACATAAGTATCCTATCTACATTACAGGGATAGATTCCTAATCAACTAAGTCATTTCACAGTTCGCAGGATGCAAACAGGTCAAACACATTAAAATTCTAAGTTTTCTACCAGATGCGATCTTGGAAATCTAGGATGCGACTGCGTTTACTGGATGCGATCCCCAAAATGCAAGATGTGATCCTAAATGCGAGGTGCAATCCTAAGCACCCCAGATGCGACACACTGATGGATTTCCTATTCAAACAAGACAAAAACACTATAGTTGGATGCGATCCGAGAAATCCTAGATGTGACGTAGGAATCCAGAAAAACTGGATGTGACGCAGGATTCGCAAGATGCGATCTGAAATCCTGGATGCGAATCTAAATTGAAAGGGCTCTAAAAGCCATAAAATGCATGAATTTGAAAATTGCAAAATTCACAGGGTAGTTTATCGAGCACTTACCGATAGTGGGTAGTCGGCTAGACGCTAATGTCGATGAGTCATCTCAAAATGGTGCTTCCTCACAAGGACTACCATCTTCTCTGTAGAGCTCTCTGAATTTATATGGAGGAAAGTGAAAATGAATAGTGAAATGGTAATTTTGGAGGCTTATATAGGTCTTTTGAGACATTTAGAAGTTCTGCAACTCCTCCCGGACAACTATAAATTCACTTCTGTTCTCTTTCTAATCAATCAGGAACCAAATCGAAGGTGCCTAAAACCTTTTCAGCAGCACAGTACCACTTTTGCGACAATTTCAACAATTGCAAATTTGCTTCCTTTATTCCAACCATTGGTCAATACTAAACATTTTATCATCCATCTTGGTCTAAACATCATTTTATCAGTCTTATCACTCACCATTTTTACATAATTAACTTGGTAATCATGTGTTTATTTTTAAACACACCTTCTTCTACTCCATTCTTTCTTGTCCTAAGTGATACATTCTTTCCAACTAGGGGATTTTATTCTTTTCATTTGATTTCATTCCTGAGGGGGTATGATCACACTATCATCAATTAAATTTTTGCTCGAAACAACATTAAAAATGACTTCGTTATCAAACAAACTAGGGGCATAATAGTTTCCTTGACTAAAGTCAGAACTCTTGGATAGAAATATTTAGTTCTCACGAGCTCAATATCTTATGTTTCCTCATTGTAAGAGATTTTTATTAAGCTCCTGGTAGCTTCGTACTGGCTTTTTGGATGACAACCAAGTTCAGAATCAGTACTGTCAATTTTTGGACGACAACCAAGTTCAGAATTGGTATCTTTAAAATCTTTTATTGATCTTTGGATGACAACCAAGTTCAAAATAAATTCTATCAGTTTAGTTTGATCAAAGTGTGAGACTGATCTCATCAATATTTCATTTGACAACCAAGAATGGAATTCTCAATCTTTTTGAAGTCAAAATCAAAAACTTTCTTTGAATCAATGCACCTCTCGCACATCAATTCAAAGAGGGGCAAATGTAACCACTTGAATTTGGTATGTTCCAACTATGGACCCTATTTTCCCTAAGTGTGATCATACCCTTGATTATGTCCAAATGACCCTGTTACTGCTTGGCATAATTCTTCAAATCAATTTAATGTTCTAGGTGATTTTTATCACTAATTTATATTAACTATTATAGCCATATGATTCAAATCAATTCCAAAAATTTAAATCAAACCAAATTCAAACATGGCTATGGTATTTAATTATAAAGAAATTAAATAAATCCCTAAATCAATTATCCACTTGCAAATAACCCATTCCCCTAGCCTATTTAATTTAATTAAAATGGCTATAGTCCCCTAATTATTAAAAAGTAATTAAAATGTTTGAATAATTAATTCCTATATTTTTGAATGAATTAAATAAGTTTAATTCATTTAATTAATATTCTCCTGAATCCCAACCTAACCTATCTCAACCACTTCTACCCTGGGTTCTAACCCATCTCAACCCATTCACCCTTACTAATCTAATCTTAATCCTAATTCTAGCCCCAACCCACTTCCTAATGTTGTCACATTCCATTAAGGAATGCTTAACAACTCCACCCACTTGAGAAAGTCATGGAATCACAAGATTCCTTTCTCAAAGTCCACCTTCTCAAGCCACCCTCTTACACCCTTCCCTTGCTTCTTTAAGGCTTTCATGAATACCTTATTAATGAAGATGCCTTAAGCCTATGTCTCTTCCATGTCTTATTAATGCCCAAGGAATTAATGGTTCTTGCACCACCATTAATGAGTCACTCAACTCATTAATCCACCCTTTTTTCCTTCTCTCTCTCATTCTTCTATAAATAGAAGCCATTTTTGAGAGCAAAGAGGCCTTCAACTCATATCCTAAATGCAATGTTATGCTGTTAGATTAATCTTAGACACATATTTTCACTTCTTATTTCATGCTTTCACATTGTTCTTATTTCCATTCTTAGAGCTATAATGCATGTTTTCTCATCTTTTAGCTTGTTTTTAAACTAAAATCCTTCATGCTAGGTCATATATGTCACTGATTGTAGCATAATCTGAGGGCTATTATGTTACTAATCACACTCTTCTTAGTTAGCAGGCAATAGGTCGATATTAGTTGGTTTTGTATGCTTATCTAACCTTTTTGAACTAATGCAATGACTTATTGATGTGTTGTGTCTCTCTTATCAAGTACATAATACACACACACACACACACCAGCATCATCAAGGTCGTGAACTTTCTATGTGTGGTACAATCACCCAAACTTATCTGGCAGCTAGCATCATTTTATAATCTGGCCACTCACTCAGTCTTTATTCCAGATCCCTGGCCGCTACAATATCGCACCACAATCATCACATTGGACGCCCCCACCTTTATTTCTGGGATGGGAATTCGACATTTTAAAGGGTCCATCGTCATCACCAGGGCCAACTCACTAAATGAATTCAGTGAGGCTGAGATCATTTATGGGAAACACCTCAATAATCATTGGTTGAAGTATGCAAAGAAAGACTATAAAAGGATGAAATTGGAAATTCCATGCGGGGATTTCAAGGAGCCCATTCAAGTGGACATAATATTTTTGTGCATAATCTTTGGATGGCCCCATGCCTAGGAATTCTTGGCATGGATGTATTATTTCTTATACTGGATAACAACACATAATAGGACTTTAAACTGGGCATAAATTATATCAAATCATGTAGATACACAGATGAAGACCGTCGCCCAGAATTCACAATTCTATATGACTTCATTTGTGTTGTGGGTATTGGCACAACAAAGGCCAGATTTTCAAGGCCTAGGAACTATTGGAGAGATCAGGAATGGTCTGGGACAGGTCACACCTTGGGATCATTATCCCCAATTACAGTGGGAGATCAGCTTCAAGAATTTTTGCCAGGTAAATAATGCCTTCATTTACCACAACATTCATACACTTACCCAAGATTCTAGGTACCGCCTGTCACAGGAAGCAATGACACTGGTCAATTCTTATGGCCAATATTTTATTCAATTTAGACACCATACATACATCAAGGTGACAGGCTTCAATGGGAAGTCGTACCTCCTTTCGTGGTATTGCGGGGATAGGATTATTATTTTAGAATTCTGCAAGCAGATAATGGATCTGCATGCCTTCTTCACAATGAAGAAGGTTTTCAATGTCCCATTCCACTTTTCTTGTGAGGATTACACATGCAGCCTCACCATAGCCTAGGAGGAAGATAATAAGTTAAAAGGATTGGGGCTAGTTGAATTCAATCACGTCCAGAAGAATTATGATCTCCATGGCAAGATTTCCATCGCACTACCTAGGGCGTCCCCCTGCATGAAGAGGACATTAAAGAATTTTGGGTGGATTTCTAGGATAGCTTTAATCTTAGGGCATGACAATATACAAGAATGAGAAAAGGGCTCATGGAGGCGCTAGAACTTTAGACTTTCCCGAAGGGTTTCAATGATGGTAGGCCGCTGGAAGATCCAGTGTACAAGGGACAAGGGTTAGAAAAATTAGACCTACCTCCAGTGGGTTGGGCCAGTCTAGAGAATTTGATGATTGATAGGGTATGCCACCCCATCCTGGAAGCAAGTCACAAGTATTTTTCCCAGGTGTGCCCCAAAAGCACCCGCAAGAAAGCAATGGTCAAGAAGACCATCCCTTCTTCAATCGGTGCTAGACCTTCTTCATCCGCTGCGCCTACTAAGGTGAGTGTGAGCAAAGGAAAAGAAAAGGAGGGAGTCTTAGTGCCCAAGGTATCCCCTCAGATTCCCACACTTCTAATGGCGAAGCTACATGATCGAATGGAGGCGGAAAAATTGGCTAGTTGACAAATCAGCATGTAGGTGGCTGTCGGTCTCCCAATCACCCCAATGGCAGCAGCTCACTCAATGGGACCCCCTTTATTGGCAGCAATGATGAATAGGAAGACTTTTGCTGAGGTAGAGTCTTCTAGCATTTTGGACATCAGGGCTTCTCTAACCAGGAAAAATAAAATAGCTATGACCCTTGCACCAAGTGTCGCCCTTGTTATGCCCAAAAATCTCCTGGTGGATGTAATTTTAGATTCTCCCAAACTTGAGGATATGTCAGACTCCTCTCCGCCACATGATGATTTTGATGACACATTCTCAGCGGAGGAGCTCTTGGAGATTCGGCAAGGCATTAATACCGCAATGAAGGAAATTGAGGCTCAAGATAAAGAAGAGGCCCCTGCGGAGAAGAAAATTCCCGAAGAAGAAGATGCATCAGAGCAAGAGGCTCAGGGAGAAACCCAACTAGGGCATGAAAAGGAAAAGATACTGGTGCAAGGGACCATAGATTTTCTAAGGCAACCTACACTTGAGCTACCAATGGAAGGAGAACCCGGACCCCAGGGAACAACCGTACATCTAACCATCACACTCCAGGTGCCTTTGGGAACTTCGGGTGACCAATTGCCCCAAATCACTTTTGGTGAAGTCGTAACAACTACCGCCTTGCTAAACTTTGGCCAGTGACCTCACCCACCTCTGAAAGATGTTCCAACAGAGGAAGAAAGTGCTACAAAAGATGAGGCTAATAAGGCCCAAGAAGAGCAGCAACCAATGGACTAAGAGGTCTTGGAAGAAGAAAATGAAGAGGCTGCTAATACCACCAGGGAAGATGAAGTCCCTGAGAATACAAAAATTGAGATCAGAGAAAAGATTCCAGGTGATTTTGCAGAGGATGCCAGCACAATAGAAAATATCAAGGATTTTAGAGAACAAGGAACCGAAAAAGAACAGGAAGCAAGAAAGGAACCAGAATAGGAGCAGGAAAAATATCCAGAGGATAATGTAGAATCAAGGAATGTGTCAGTAGATTCAGAAATGGATCTTAATGAAGAGGAATTGGTAGCCAGGCCACCCAAGCCGCCCCAATGGCTGGGAGAAACCAAGAAAAGAAAATCTCTAGCGATGACTACAGGTGCTCCTCTATAATTGGCTGAGATGATGGCCAATAATGCTGAGACAAAGAACCCCAAAAGGGTATGGGTGGTCCATACTCTCGGGACCAAACCAATAGTCAGTACCTTTGCGGTCATCGCAACACCCATGAAAAATATAGATACAGCGGCCGCAAGGCCTAAAGAGTATAATATAACAGAGGTTGAGATGGGGAAAAAAGACAAGAAAGGGGAATTGAACTTGCTAAAAGAGGCTACCAAGGCTATAGAGGCCGGGTATGCAAAATAGGACCAGAAGCTACAAGAGGAAAGAGAGATGAATGCCAATCTCCTCACACTTATGGCGAAAGTAATGCGACCCTTGGCTGAAGTTCACCTCGAAACCCCTTCTTTCAGATTGCCACTTGCACAGGGGGACGTGGACTCACTGCGCATGATGAAGAAAAAGGCACAAGCAGTAGATGGGTGGGCAGCCAAGAAAATAACAGTGATAAGAGAATTTCTATCGGTGTCCCTCCTAAACTTTTATAGGGTAGATCTCTCCCTTGGACATGCTAGAAGCTCCACTTAGATATGGGAGCAACGCTTAGAAAAATATGAGAAATGGAAAGCTGGGTTGGAAGAAATTTGTAGCATTGGCAAAGAGGTTACCACAGAGTCTGGAATTTTGGGAGAAGAATCATATGATTCCCTCCAGGTCCAGTACTCCAGACTTGCCCTCAAAATTGAGGTTTGCAAGGAACTGGTTAAGACCTTAAAGGAAAAGCTAACAGGTACCTTATATCCCTTGGGCTTATTCCAAGCATTCATGGTTGGGGCTTCAAAAGTTGATCCCCTCACCACCAGAACATGTACCCCAAAGGATTATGTCCTCGACAAGTTTGACAAAAAGATGGAATCCCTGTATCTGTCAGGCGAAGATTTTGATCAAGGCAGGTTGTCCTGGTTGTTAAAGACTATGATTTAGTCGCACGACACCATTAAGATGGTGAATGAATTCCAGAGCGGGGCCGAAGAGGTTGAGGATGCAATGGAGGCTATTTGTAGTAGGTGGGATAGCATCCAGAGCATAGATGAAGAGAGCATTAGCCAAGTATTAGAGGCTTGGGAGAATATATAAGTCAATAAAGTTCTCTAGATCCGGGAGAATTTAGCTCGACATCATATTTTGTATTCTTTATTCTTTTGGAATGCAAGTCCTTTCATCCCAAAGTTTTGGGTCCCACATTTTTGAATTCTTCACGTTACCCGTGTCTTGGATCCCAATGCTGACCGGTCAGTTTCAGGACAGTAATAAGGGTTGTCAGAAGATGGATAATTGCAACAAGGCATGTTAGCTCGATGGGAGGTTTGTGATAGATGGTCTTCCCAAGGCACCTTTTCAAAGTCACACCTGGCGCATCAGAGACAGGGCACCACTTTCCCATTTATGACGCATGTAGCCTCGATTCCCAGGGGATCAGTTTTCTTCTATCTCCTTCCTTGCTCTCTTCTTGAGGCTGATTCTTCCACTCCATCTTTCTTGTCTTATTCTTTTGACATGTCAGGCCTTTTCCATCTCAAGGTCTTTTGTAATGTGGTTTAGGTAGTACTGGCCACTGGATAATGTATTATATTGTAAATGTACAGTAAGTTAGGGGTAGGATTAGGTCAAAAGATGTGTATAAATAATAAGTTTGACTTCATTCCAAGGGTCAGCGAAATTGATCATTTTGCAGTCCACAGTTAATAGCAAAGTAGTTTTCTCATTTCCTAGTTATAGAGCTCAATGCTCCATAGTTTTAAGCTTTTAGTAGTTAAATGCTCCCTGGGAGTTATCATTGTACCATGCACCAGTGCTTGCTAGAAGGATGTTAATAAAGAAGGAAGGGTTCTCTCAATGATGTTTTTGGCACTTTATCTTCTGGGTTGAGGGTATTTTATGCTTTATGTTCTTCATGTCCTTTTCTCTAATGCTTAAACTAGATTAATGACCTCCTTTCTTTGCTACTGATAAAATTTAAGCTGATGGTTGTATATTTCTTTGATATTTAGTGTAGTGTGTTAGAGCATTGTCGATGTTTTGAATGTTTAGCATAACTATAGGTAGCTAAAATAATTCTAACTCTGCACCATCTTTTTAAGTTTATTTGTTAAATGAAAGCATGCTTAGAAGAAACTCTATTTACTTGAATCCCCAGAGTTGATGAGTTGAAGATAACCAGCTATCCCCCTCAAAAAATAGTCACATTTCCCAACTGAGCTCCGCATTGTCGAGACCCAACTCTCACGTGCTTGGAGGCCCGGGGAATCTCATTTCCCTGGACAAACTTTACAGGAAAAGTTGGCTGGTACCCCGGTACCTAGTGACAACTTACATATGTTGGTGGACCCAGTCACAAAGTCTCATCAATAGAGACTGGCGCTAGAAGGAGGGCATGAACTTGTCCTACTCTCAAGATTCAAATTTTACACCACCTAAGGGTTCCCCAAGCCATAGTTTTAGTAGTCAAGCCTTTAGTTGGATTGGGTCTTTCTCCCTAGTGAGATTTGAAAGAGTCCTTAGATCAGCCCCCAATCCCAGAAGGTTTGTGGAACTCGAACCCCCTGCTCAAAAGAAACAGACCCCAAAAATTAAACCAGCCACCATTGTCTAGGGAGAAAGCATACCACATAATACCCAAGCCCCCCAGATAGTCCCAGGGATTAACACTCAACCTAATCTAAATCCTACTCCCCCAATGGCTACTTATTTTGGAAATACTGGGTCCCCAATGGAAACTTTTTCAGGTGCAGCCAACGATTTACCCCCACACCCTGAAAAGATTTGCCCCCAATATGAGCACTTAGGCTACGAACCACAGAAGAGAATCTACAAGAATACAAAGATGCCATGATCTGACACCAGATCCAAAATCAAGATGTTGTGACCCAGATGTTCCCTCTATCCCTAGGAGAGAACAAATTGAACTGGTACCTCAATCTTCTTGCCAACTCCATCAACAGTTGGCAAGACATGGAAGACGCCTTCCTAGCTACCTTTTGTGTACACATGGACCCAGCTTGGTCCCATAGCCAGTTCATTTCCATCAGGAAGGAACCAAATGAATGCCTCACAACATTCAATCACTGGTTCCAACATGCCCTGAAGTGGTGCACAGGTCCCTTCATCCCATCCGCAAAAGTAACCATACAGAATTATCTCAATGCAATGGATCCCTTCATTGCCACTCTCCTTTGGAGAACTACAATCCTGGGCGACCAGGATACTTTGGAAAAAATCTACAACCTAGCCTTAGACTGTCCTGCAGCCTCAACAAATCCTCAGGTGGGATTGGGCAGAGCATGCCATTTAACATGATCCCTAATAGAACTCCTTACGCCAGAGGATATAACTCAAATCTAGCAATGGGTTCCCCCGTGATGGCCATGACTCCCCTGCCACCGCTAATAGACCAATAGGCTCAGTACATATATCCATCATAGAATCAAACAATATCGGGTCTATAATATTTCCCTTGGAACCAGTTGTAGTAGACACAACAACCACAGACACAACCATCTGGAGTGCCCTTCTTTCAATCGTCCGTGGCTGGAGGAATGCCACCCTCGACTCTGACAAATGTTGTTGCCTTCCTAGGGAACCAACGACAACAACCATCACATTGTGATGCAAACACTCAGTTGAATGCTGAGGTTGAATCCCTCTAGTGAATGTTGTCTACCCTGACTGTGGACATGGGTCGACTGAAGGTGGGGTCCTACACACCCTAGAATTCCAATTCCTAGAGAGGGAATATTTTCTCCAGCCAATGAAACAACAATGTTAGGGGAATAAATTTCAACAATGGGCCTTGGCCCAACAAATAGAAATGGAACAACAATGCAAACACTGGAGGTCTACCTCTGAACCAAAATGCCAATCAGAATGGCACTGGACCATCCCATTTCATGCCAATCGTAAACTTCCAGCCCATGACCAATTGGTGTAGATTGCATGACAAAAGCTCCCACAATGAGGTAAACTGTGTCACACTGGAGAAGGTCTTCATGATTTCTCAGCTAGATAGGCAATGATCGTCTGATCCTACTCCCCCAGAGCCTCCTGTACAAGAGCCAACTCACAGTGCATTCACCTGTGAGACTGTCTTCTTCAGATCCACCAGAGAAGATGAAGAAGAATCCAAACTGCAAGGATTATTTGATGAGTCGATTCAAGCCTTTGAGGCTAATGCCTTCACAAACCCACGGGCTCCTTACAACACTCAAAGCTAGGCTGGTAAAGGACCAATTTACATGCCAACACCCCCTACACACACTCCTCCCTGGGATAATGCAACCGACTGGCCTATCCCTCTAAAAGTTTCTAGCTCTAACCAAGCCAAGGACCCAGCCGAGGGAAGCGACCATTTCCTAGGAGGAAGGTTTGACATCACAAAGGTGTTAGAACAAACCACCACCTCCATGACCTTGATGGAGGTTTTTCTAAACTATCCTGAGTAGAAGAAGTCTCTTCTGAAACTCTTGGGAAACCTGGAAGCTATCAGCCACCCACTCAAGACTGTCTCTTTTGAGGATGCCAATGCGGCTGTCTTCCAAGAAAATAACAAATATTCTCCATTCCTACTAGGCCTCAACATATAAGGCAAAAGTATACACAACTGCTTAGTACATTCTAGATCTTTGGGAAACATCATGCCCTTATCTATATGCCAGAAGCTCAGATTTTGACCCACCCTATCTAATGGTGCAGTAATCTAGTTGGATAAAACTACTATGAAAATGGTGGATGAATTGAAGAATGTCTAGATACAGCTCATCTAGGACCCCAGAATAGCCATCATAATCGATATTCAAGTGGTGGACATCCCAGAGAATTATGGGATGTTATTAAGTAAAAATTGGTCTAAGTCCCTAAACGGATACCTTTCGACCGACTTCTCCCACTTATGGCTCCCCTGAGAAGGAGAATCAAACAAGATCTGGGTTGAAAGTGAGTCTCAAATGAAGCAGGTCCTTACCAAATTCAGGAGGGTTAATGAGGTCTTATTCTCTAAGACTTCCCTCGGGGTGTACCAACCCCTTGAAATCTTAACGTTTGATTTCACCCCGGGAGAGGATCCCATAGTTTTGCAGAGAACCCAAGACCTAGAAGAAAAGTTGAGGGTTGAGGTTAACTCTTAGGGTGCCACAGTGAACCCCTCTATACTCTTATCTAGAACTTGGTGTCAGGTACATTATCAAAAGAATTCAGAGCTAGAGTGTGAGGCTTGTCTTTCTGTCGCTACCTAATGCATTGACACCCTCCAGAACAAAGAACATGAACATGATTCCCTGGAGCCCAGTATCCCTACTGGAAGCACTTCTTCAGTGCCATTTCTCTAAGGATCTCAAACCCAAATCTCTCCAGAGGTAGACCTCACCCACACACCATTAGCGTAGGAGGAAACTCCTCCTAAGTCTCCCAAAAATAATCCAAAGACTGCTCCATCTCCTCAGCTCTAGATGACAAGCGATGATTTTTGGACCCTTAAGTTTGATGGGTCCCAATCTAAACAAGGTTGTGGGGCTAGAGTAGAATTAATCAAACTGCAAGAGAAATCCTTCCTCACGTCCTACATGCTGTAGTTCAACTACAAAAACAATGTCACAGAGTATGAGGCCTTGGTCCTTGGACTCCTATTTGCATTAAGGAAAGGAATCACTCACCTCTGGGCCCTGGGTGATTCAGAGTTGATTGTCAGACAAGTCTAGAGTCAGCAGATGTGTCATGATAAGAGGCTGGCTACATACCACAATCGGGCATGGAGCCTTATTGAATATTTTGATGCCTTTGACATTGATCTTATTCCCCAACGACAGAACTATGTCCCAGATGCCCTTGCTGTTTCTGCCAACACACTTGAGCCCATGGCCGGCTCACGACTCTAGAGATTTTCTATTGAGATGATCCCCACCCCATCCATTCCAGACAATGTCACCCACTTTCAGGTTTTTGAGGATGATCATCATATCGTGGCCTTCATGGCCAATGTTGGTGTTTTCAAAGACTAGATAGTGGAGAAACAAGACCACGACAATACTGGGCAGGGTGATGAAGATGACAGGATCATGGACCTACCTACCAACACCATCTTGAAGGGGATGGTCACTCTTGAATGAATCTTTGACTTAGACCCTCAAGGTCAAGAAAAGATATCATCCTCCTTTGAGGGAGGAAAATTTGAGAAAGTGAACATCAGCCAGCCCGGTGAAGAAAAGATGATACACATTGGTACCTCCTACTCCCCTAAGGAGAAGGAGAAGATTCTCATGGTTCTCTGAGAATACATAGACATGATCACGTGGGGGGATGAGGATTTGAAAACATATGACACATCCATTATGACTCATAACATCCCACTGAAACCTGATGCTAAGCCTTTCTAGCAAAAGGAACGGCCAGTCAAACCGTTGATCGAGCCTCTGATTTGTCAAGAGATGGAAAAACTGCTATCAGCCTAGATAATCTTTCCAATCTGGCATACTACATGGGTTGCCAACTTATTCCCTATGAGAAAGAAGAGCGGTAAAATTTGCCTTTGTATGGATTTCCAAAATTTGAATAGAGCCTCCAAGAAAGATAATCACCCTCTCCCCTTGTTGGATGAGGTGTTGCAGATAGTGAATGGATCCCAAATGATGTCTTTCTTGGATGGATACTTCAGCTATAACCAAGTCATGGTTAAGTATGAAGACAGAGACAAAATGATGTTCACTACCAAGTGGGGGATGTTTGTATATCAGAGGATGCCCTTTGGCTTGATTAACACAGGGGCCACATTTCAGAAGGCCATGGACATTGCATTTGAGGGCCTTGTGAACTGGTGCATAATCATCTACATGGATGATTTGACCATCTTTTCCTAGGATAGGTGTGACCATTCTACCCACCTCGCCCAGATCTGTGAGAGATGTCACCGGTATAGAATATCCATCAACCCCAAGAAGTGCATATTTGAGGTCACTAAAGGAAATTTGCTCGGGAATATCATCTCTGAGAAGGGTATATCCATTGACCCGGAGAAAGTTGAAGCACTGCTAAATCTACAAATTCTTAACAACAAGAAATAGATGTGATCTTTGTTTGGAAAGATCAACTTTGTTTGGTGGTTCATCACTGGATTCACCAAAATCAGGAAGCCACTCAATGAGATGATGAAGAAAGACACTAAAATTGAGTGGAGTCCTAAAGCAAAGTGAACATTCACCCAGATTAAATAGACAATAATGGAGGCACCGGTCCTGGCTAGTCCAGACTACTCCCTCCCATTTTTACATTTACTCCTTTGCTTCGTCGCATTCCATCACAGCAGTATTGACCCAAAAGGTCAAAGGGGAAGAACGAATAATAGCTTTTATGAACTCCCCCTTCAAGAATTCCGAAGTCCAATATTTATCATTGGAAAAGAAGGCATTTATTCTTGTTCGTGCCGTGAAGAAATTATGACATTACATTCTCTGGAGCAAGGTGCATGCTATCATCCCAGACCAAGCTGTAAAATCTCTGCTGATGCAAAGTGAATTGGGTGAAAGATGGGGGAAATGGATGGCCATCCTCTAGGAATATGATTTAGAAATGCAACCCATGAAGATAGTCTAAGGCCAGGGACTAAGTCAAGTGATGGCAGAAGAGACTCCCCACATAGAATGTCAAACATACACAGTGGAGTCTATCACTTGAGACCTGTGGTACACTAATTTAGTGTACTTATTGTTAAATAATAGATGTCCAGAGGGGTTGCCTCCTAAAAAATGTCATGCCCTACAGATGAAAACCATCCATTTTATGATAAAAAACTCCACACTTTATTGCGGGAATTATGAAGGGGTATACCTTTAGTGCATCGACAAGGACCAAGCTGTGAAAATGATTGAAGAATTCCACAGGCAGTTTGGGACCGGGCATGGCTCAGCTGATGTCACCTCCCATAAAATCCTTTAGGCTAGATACTATTGGCCCTGCATATTTAAATATGTCTACACTCACGTCTGGAAGTGCCATTCTTGCCAAACTGTGGCACATCGTGAGCGTAGCCTGGCTATGGCTTTGTAGACGGTGTTTGAAGCCAGACCTTTTGGCCAATGTGCATTTGACTTTATTAGGGAAATCAACCCCAACTCATCTGCCAACCACCGATACATCCTAACTGCAACCGATTACTGCACCCGGTGGTCTAAAGTCATACCTTGCAAAAATAACATGGCAGACGTGGTTATCAAATTCCAAGAAGAAAACATCATCACAAGATACAGAATGCCCTTCGCTATAGTATGTGAAAATAGTCTGACATTTGCTTCGGCATAACTACTTGAATGGACCTATGACCCAAAGATCACTCTAAAATTCTCTAGCAACTATTACCCCTAGGGGAATGGTGTTGCTGAATCAACAAACAAAAATTTACTTGAAGTGATCAAACACCTGTTAGAACATAATCCCCGGGATTGGCACCAAAAGATGAGATTCACCCTCTGGGTAGATCACATTCGGATTAAGGCCGCCCTGGGAACATCCCCATTCCATCTAGTTTATGGTCAGAATCTAGTGTTCCCGATTAACTTATAGATCCTGGTTTTATAATTCATGTAGGAATTCAACAATTGGGATAATATTGTGGAGGTTTGGCTCCTGAATCTGGTGCAAATGGAAGAACAATGAGATGCAGCCCTTGAACATTTCACACACCACTAAGCAGTGTTAAAATGATGGTTTGACCGATGAGCCCAATACAAGGCCTTTCAGATTTTAGACTTGGTCCTTTTGTGTGATAAAGCCTGAGAAAAGAAAGGAAAGCACACTAAATTCCAATGGCTCTAGCTCGGACCATACTTGATCTCAGAGATCTACAGGAAAAATACCTATCACCTTAATACCATGACCGGACAACCTGTCTCATTACCTGTCAATAGACAGTTTCTCAAACATTACTTCGAATAAGGTAGGTTTGCCCAGAGTTGTATTTTATGTAAATTTTCTCACTTGTAAATATTTCTTTCCCGGTATCCCCATTTGGGGGTGCCTTGCCTTGCAAATAGTTTGGCTGGCCATTCTTTGGGACCGCCCCTTTTCTTCTATTTTCTTGGCCTTTGTTTCTTTCATTTTATTTTCCAGGTTTCTAGTGTTTTTCTCCCCTTTCGTAGGCTGGTATGCCTCGCATAATATCTAGTCTCCAGGATGGTACCTTTGGCATGCCGGTGAACTTTGAATCTATTGTTAGCATGGTGGAATTGATCTAGTCTCTGAAGTTATTTTTCAATTTTGGTGGCAAATTATGAGTAGTCTTCATCAGATTTATCCCTGAAAGTCTAGAAATTAGTTAAATTAAAATTTTAAAGGAACAAGTAATCAGACCCACCGAGAGTAGATCGGTCACACTGGTTGATTGACCCAAGTCTGCACTTTTAAAGATTCTTTTTAGGTCTGGAGTTTTCCTTCCCCATTTAGAAAATTAAGGTGGGTGGAGGGGTGAAAGAATTATCACCATTAAATTTAGCTAAGCGTAAGCTTAATGGTGAAAGAAGTATCGCCCTCCCACCCAGAAGAAAATAAAATAACAAAAGAAAAGATGGGACGAGACTCTGGTATTTGAGAGAAATGAGAGAAATTGATGACTTTGGGTTTAGTATACTTAGTGTCTCTTCTCTATTTCTCCCAGAGGTCATCGGCTTGACTTCCTTCCAAAGAACACACTTCACAACTGATCAAAGGATCATGGATTGAATCGCGTATGGCTAGATTTTCTCAGATATTTCACACCTTGCAAGAAAGATGCTTCGAGTAACAATTTGTTCCAGTTTTGCTAACCAAAGATTCTATGGTTCTCAAATGCGCTAAGGCATTCATCTCAGATAGTCACCATTTTTTATGCCCTGCATACCCGTCCCTACATTTTGTGTGCAAAATGTTGGGTCCCCCTTTTTTGCTTTTGGCTCTTGCCTTGTTTTCTTTGCCCTTGTTTATTTTGTTTCCTTCTCTGGGTTTTTATTCCCAGAGGGTTTATTTTTGTTTGTGTTTTTTTCATTCACATCTTCAAGACCTGGTCCCAGAGTCAGTTGTTTCCTTTCTAGAAGCTGGATTCTAGACTCTGGGATTCTCTACCATGATGTCTTCTTCTCGTAAGAAGACATGGTTATTTGGAATCCCTGGGCCTAGAGTCTGGAGGTTCGCTTGTTCTAAAGTTTGCGGAGAGAAAGTAACTTGCTTTTTACCTTGGGTATAAATAAGATTTACCTATCATTTTCATAGTCACCATGATTAAAAACACTTAGAGTTTTCAGAGTGATTCATTGGCGATTTGAATGAAAATTGAGTACGAGTTTCTCTGAGCTTAGTGGACAATGACGAATCAATCTTTGGTAGTTTTTCTTGGTGTTGGAGGTCAAAACTATTGGAGAACAGTCTTAGTGTTTCTTCCCTTCATTGTTCTTTGGGTTCCAGGTTGGTGTTTCTGGTTCTTGCCTTTGCTCTCTATTTTTGTTTCGTGTTGGTTTGTTTTGCTTTTGTTTCTATTCATTTTGGCTTTGATTTTCTTTTTTTCTGTCTTTGCATTTCTTGCTATTTGGTCTACCACCCATTAGTGGGTCGGATCTGCCAAAGGGTTGTCCACCCTTTGTGTAGATGTAGGATAGTATATACTATGCCCTTTCTCTTTTTTTTTTTGTTTTTGGGTAGTTGCTCTGCATTCCATTTTTGTTGTATATTGTTGTAGATGATGTATATTTTATGTATCTTGTGTGTATATGCTATGTATATCCCTCCAAGCTTGTGAGTTCTTCATGCTCTATCATGTGTTTTTTTCTTTTTTGCCTCACGATATCGAGCCTGTTGAGACAAGGTCATCACGGTTTGAACTCGGCACCTTGCTGGTTCAAACCATGATGACTTTCTCTCTCCTTTATCTCATCGCATTAATGGTAGGATTAATTTCCCATGTGTGAAATTTAAAATTTATCCAATTTGGCATTCAATTTTTCCCCATGTCAGCCCACTTGTCCTAATCAATGCCATAAATGCCTTTACTCCACTTGCCATTTTCCCATGTGCCAACGCACGATGACCAGAGTATGGCTTGTTGCCAGTCACATCGGCAATGGCTAGTTTGTCTAGACTCTGGACTCCCATCGGGATCTTGCCTCCTAATTTTCCTTGTCACCATGTCTGCACACTCTAGAATGCTCAAGCCATGTTCATTTCTAGATAGTCCAGAACTTTTGATGTAGGTGCTAACATTTGTCTGATAGGTCCGGGCTGGTGAAAAATCTCCTAGAAGTTTTAATTCATGTTTATATATGTCCTAATGGTTTTCTGGTCTTGTAGGTTTCTGATAAGCTGATTCAAAATGTCTGATGATTTTGCACCTCTAGATAGTCTGGAACTACCAACCACCTCTACCCGGACAGCCACAAAATCAAATATTGAAAGAATGTTGGCCAAGCTGCCTTTAACCTCCAAGTACCCAGAAGATGGAGGTGTTGCAGGGTCCAAGATAGACTCCAAATTTCATAAAATAATAGATCTAGATCTTGGGAGTTGGGCCAAATTACAGGGTCTAATCCAGACCACTTACAAGTTAAAGGAACAGGGGGATAAGATAGCCACTTGCCTAGCTGCCTCCAGCGTCACCAAGGCCACAAACTTTCCATGTGCGATACAATCACCCAAACTTTTCTGGTAGCTAGCGGCATTGTATAATCTAGCCACTCTCTCAGTCTTGCTTCTAGATCCCCAGCCACTGCAATATCCCACCACAATCATCACATTGGATAACCCCACCTTTGTTTCCAGGTTGGGAATTCCACAGTTCAAAGGGTCCACCATCATCACCAGGGCCAGCTCACTAATGGAATTTGGTGAGGCCAAGATCATTTCCCAGCAACACCTCAATAATAATTGGTTGAAGTCTCCAAAGTGAGATTATAAAAGGATGAAATTGGAAATTCCAAGCGGGGATTTCAAGGAGCCCATTCAAGCGGGCATAATAGTTTTGTGCACAATCTTTGGATGGCCCCACGCCCAAAAATTCTTAGTGTGGATGTATTATTTCTTATACTGCATAACAACACAAAATAGGACTTTCAACTAGGTGAAAATTATATCAAATCATGTAGATACATAGATGAAGACCGTCACCTAGAATTCACAATTCTATATGACTTCATATGTGTTGTGCGCATTGGCACAACAAAGGCTAGCTTTTCAAGGCCTAGAAATAGTTGGAGAGCTTGAGAATGGTTTGGGACAGGTCACACCTTGGGATCATTATCCCCAATTACAGTGGGAGCTCAGCTTTGAGAATTTCTGCCAGGTAAATGACGCCTTCATTTACCACAACATTCTGGGTACTGCCTCTCACAGGAAACAATGACACTGGTCGATTCTTATGGCCAATATTTTATTAAATTTAGACATGATACATACATCAGGGTGATAGGCTTCAATGGGAAGCCCTACCTCCTTCCCCAGTATTGTGGGGATAGGATTATTCTTTTAGAATTCTGTAGGTAGATAATGGATCTGTACGCCTTCTTCACAGTGAAGAAGATCGTTAATGTTCCATTCCCCTTTTCTTGTGGGGATTACACATGCAGCCTCACCATGGCCCAGGAAGTAGATAATGAGTTAAAAGGATTGGGGCTGGTTGAATTCAACCACGCCTGAAAGAATTATGATCCCCGCGACAAGATTTCTGTTGCACTACCTAGGATGTCCCACTGCACAAAGAGGACATTGAAGACTTCTGGGAAGATTGTCAGGATAGCTTTGATCTCAGGGCCCGACAACATATAGGAATGAGCAAAGGGATCATAGAGGTGCTAGAAATTCAAACTTTCCCGAGGGGTTTCAATGATGGCAGGCCGCTAGAAGATCCAGCATACAAGGGACAAGGGTTAGACAAATTAGACCTCCCTCCAGTGGATTGGGCCACTCCGGAGAATTTGATGAGTCCTGGTGCCCAAGGCATCCCCTCAGATTCCCACACTTCTAATGGAGAAGCTACATGATCAATTGGAGGTAGAAAAATTGGCCAGTCAACAAATCAGCATGCAGGTGGCTCCCGGTCTCCCAATCACCCCAATGGAAGCTGCTTTCTCAATGGGACCCCCTTCATTTGTAGCAATGATGAATAGGTAGACTTTTTCTAAGGTAGAGTATTCTAGAATTTTGGACATCAGGGCTTCTCTAACCAGGAAAAAGAAAATAGCTATGACCCTTGCACCAAGCGTTGCCCTTGGTATGCCTGAGAAGCTCCTAGCGGATGTAAGTTTGGATTCTCCCAAACTTGAGGGTATCTTGGACTCCTCTCCACCGCATGATGATTTTGATGACACATTCTTAGCGGAGGAGCTCCTAGAGATTTGGAAAGGCATTAATACCGTAGTGAAGGAAATTGAGGCTCAAGATAAAGAAGAGGCCCTTATGGAGAAGAAAATTCCCAAAGAAGAAGATACATCAGAGCAAGAGGCTCAAGGAGAAACCCAAATAGGGCATGGATAGGAAAAGATACCGGTCCAAGGGACCGCAAATTTTCCAAGGCAACCTACACTTGAGCCACCGATGGAAGGAGAACCCAGACCCCAGGGAACAACCATACCTCAGACCATCACACTCCAGGTGCCTTTGGGAACTTTGGGTGACCAAGTGCCCCAAAGCACTTTTGGTGAAGTTGTAACAAGTGCCACCTTGCTAAACTTTGGCCAGCAACCTCACCCACCTCTGGAAGATGTTCCAATGGAGGAAGAAAGTGCTGCAGAAGATGAGGCCAATAAGGCCCAAGAACAACAACAACCAATGGACCAGGAGGTCCCGGAAGAAGAAAATGAAGAGGCTGCTGATACCACTAGGGAAGATGAAGTCCCTGAGAATATAGAAATTGAGACTGGAGAAAATATTCTGGGTGATTTTGTAGAGGATGCCAGCACGGCAGAAAATATCAAGGATTCCAGAGAACAAGAAATCAAAAAAGAATAGGAAGAAAGAAAGGAACCGGAACAGGAGTAGGAAAAAGAGCCCGAGGATAAGGTAGACTCAGGGAAAGCACTGCTAGATTTGGAAATGGGTCTTAATGAATAGGAATTGGTAGCCAAGCCACCCCAGCCACCCTAATGTCTTGTAGAAACCAAGAAAAGAAAATCTCTAGGGGTGACTACGGGCGCTCCTCTATCACTGGCCGAGATGATGGCCAAGAATGCCGAGACAAAGAAGCCCAAAAGGGCATGAGTGGTCCATACTCTCTAGACCAACCTAGCAGGTAGCACCATTGTGGTCATCACAAAACCCCTGAAAAATACAGATACAGTGCCCGCAAGGCCTGAAGACTATAATATAATAGAGGTTGAGTTGGGCAAAAGAGACAGGCAAGGGGAATTGAACTTGCTAAAAGAGGCTACCAAGGCTATAGAGGCCCGATATGCAAAACAGGGCTAGAAGCTGCAAGAGGAAAGAGAGATGAATGCCAATCTCCTTGCACTTCTAGTGAAACTAACACAACCCTTCGCTAAAGTTCACCCTGGAACCCCTTCTTCCAGATTGTTGCTTACACAGGGTGATGTGGACTCACTACACATGATGAAGAAAAAGGTGCAAGCAGTAGATAGTTGGGCAGCCAAGCAAATAACGACGATGAGAGAATTTTTAGCGGCATCCCTCCCAGACTTTTACAGGCTAGATCTCACCCTTGGACATGCCAGAAGCTCTACTTAGATATGGGAGCAAGACTTAGAAAAATACAAGAAATGGAAAGCTGGGTTGGAAGAAATCTGCAACATTGGCGAAGAGGTTGCCACAAAGTCTAGCATTTTGGGAGAAGAATCATATGATTCCCTCTAGGTCCAGTACTCCAGAGTTGCCCTCAAAATTGAGGCTTGCAAGGAACTGTTTAAGACCTTAAAGGAAAAGCTAACAGGTGCTTGATATCCCTTGGGCTTATTCCAAGCATTCATGGTTGGGGTTTCACAAGTTGATCCCCTCACCACCATAACATGTACCTTAGAGGATTATGTCCTTGGCAAGTTTGATGAAAATATGGAATCCTTATATCCACCGGGTAGAGATTTTGATCAAGGCAGGTTGTCCTAGTTGTCAAAGACCATGATTCAGTTGCACAATGCCATTAAGATAGTGAACAAATTCCAGAGTGGGGCCAGAGAGGTTGAGGATGCAATGGAGGTTGTGCGTAGTAGGTGGGATAGCATCCAGAGCATAGATGAAGAGAGCATTAGCCAAGTGTTAGAGGCTTGGGAGAAAATATAAGTCAATAAAGTTCTCCAGATCTAGGAGAATTTAGCCCGACATCATATTTTGTATTCTTTATTCTTTTGGAACACAAGTCCCTAGATCCTAGAGTTCTGGGTCCCACATTTTCTAATTCTTCACGTGACCCGTGTTTTAGATCCCAATGCTGACTAGTCACTTTTAGGATAGTACTAAGGGTTGTCAAAAGATGGATAACTGCAACAAGGCATGTTAGCTCGAGGGGAGGTTTCTAACAGATGGTCTTCCCAAGGCATCATTTCAAAGTCACACCTGGTGCATCAGAGATAGAACACCACTTTCCCATTTATGAGGCATGTAGCCTCGATCCCTGGGGGATCAAATTTCTTCTTTCTCCTTCTTGGCTCTCTTCTCGAGGCTGATTCTTCCACTCCATATTTCTTGTCTTATTCTTCTGACATGTCAGGCCTTTTCTATCTCAAGGTCTTTTGTAATGTGGTGCAGGTAGTAATGGCCACCAGATAATGTATTATATTGTAAAATGTACAGTAAGTTAGGGTTAGGGTTAGGTCAAAAGACATGTATAAATAATAAGTCTGACTTCATTCCAAGGGTCGGCAAAATTGATGATTTTGCAGTCCATAGTTAATAGCAAAGAAGTTTTCTCATTTCCTAGTTACAAAGATCAATGCTCCATAGTTTTAAGCTTTCAGTAGTTAAATTCTCCCTAGGAGTTATCATTGTACCACACACCAGTGCTTGCTAGAAGCATGTTAATAAAGAAGGGTTCTCTCAATGATGTTGTTGGAACTCTGTCTTCTGGGTTGACGGTATTTTATGCTTTATGTTCTTCATGTCCTTTGCTCTAATGCTTAAAGTAGATTAACAACCTCCTTTCTTTGCTATTGATAAAATGTAAGCTGGTGGTTGTATATTTCTTTGGTATTTAGTGTAGTGTGTTAGAACATTGTTGATGTTTTGAATGTTTAGCATAACTATAGGTAGATGAAATACTTCTAACTCTGTACCATCTTTTTAATTTTATTTGTTAAATGAAAGCATGCTTAGAGGAAACCCCGTTTACCTGAATCCCCGGAGTTGATGAGTTGAAGATAACCAGCTATCCCCCTCAAAAAATAGTCACATCTCCCAACCAAGCCCCGCACTGTCGAGACACATCTCTCATGTGCTTGGAGACCCAAGGAATCTCATTTCCCTGGACAACCTTTACAGGTGAAGTTGTCCGGTACCCCTGTACCTAGTGACAACTTACATCTATTGGCGAACCTGGTCACAAAGTCCCATCAAACAAACCTAAGGATAAGGATGCTTAAGAAGAAGTAGCAAAGCAGAAAACAATTAAACAAGAGGTAATTGTACAACATTCACCTATTTTAGAGGTTTTAAAATTAGTACTAGATAGTAGTGAGGAGATAAAAGATACTAACAGTGAGCCTAAAGAAGAAGAGGCCATGCAAGTGTTGGTCGATCTACCACACTCTGCATCATCAACTCCCACTAGAACCAAGATAGGTAGTATGCTTGATCAGTAGGAAATTTTGACTGAACTTAAAGATGCAATGGTGTCAACTACTTAATTTGGAAAAGGTATTGTAGAAACTAAGCCGAGCAGTAATTCACCTGAATTCAAGAGGAGGAAATTTATGAGGAAGAAGTCTCCGATTCTAGATGTCACATTAGATGAAGTCATTGTGATTCCACCATGGGATCCCAATTTTTTGTCTTATGAATAGATTAAGACTCTTCAGGAGTTACTTAAGAGGAAGAAAAGACAGGAGGAACTGAAAAGGGAGCAAAAGCAAAAGCAAGTGCTACATGACATAAAAGATATATTTGTAAAGGCTTTTGACATGGAGGATGAGAATCCTCAATCCCCTATTCTTGAACAACTAGTTCACATTGTGCAAAAGGTAAATGATGATAATATTGAAGCCAATGAGAAACTGTTGCAATGGTCCGAGAGGAAATTCGAGAACAAGGTACTTGCAAAAATCTCAGGAGAGATTGCAGTTAAACAGGTTGAACTTTCTTCTCTAATAGAAACTTTAGGAGTTGCGAAAAATGTCTATTCATTGTATAAGAGGTTATCTAATGTGGAATTCTTCACAAATAATAATCAACAGGCCTTAGAGAAATTGCAACTAGACCTTAAGTCAACCAGAAGTTCACATAGTATGGATGCTAGCACTATCTCCTTACATTTTAACAGGCTGAATTATGCACAAAGGAGGATAGCCGAGATCATGGTTGAAGATGGTCGGATTAGGACCAAGCTGATTACTATTCAGACAAGTATGATACCTCATCTGGAGGTCATTTAGAAAGAAATTTTATCTACAAATAATTGATTAAGAGAGACTCTCATCTCTCAACTGCAGAAATCTTAGTAAGTCTAGCTGCCGAGCTAGAAGTGAAAATAGAGGTTATGAAGTTTGTCAAGGATAGTTGGGACTCTGCATTTGAGAATACCTTAAAACTTCATAAATAGTTTTTGGACAAGTATAACTTGACCCCACCAGCTATCAGTGCCAAAAACAAGGGGGAAATTGACAGGACTAACAAGGATACATCATAAAGGAGATCAGAATAGGTATCCATGTAAATATTCTTTTTTGAAGGCATGTATACTATGTAAAGTTTTGTATGTAGTATGATGTACATTCCTAGGGGGAGTAAAATATGTACTTAGGAAATATTTTGGATGAAATGAATTATAATGATAAGTGTGTTTTTGCAACTAATATCAAAGGGGGAGATTGTTAATCCCTAAGTTCTATTGATGATTAGTGACCCACACTTAGTCATTTACTTAGGCAGTTTTAGTTGATTATCACTATGGCCGAGCTAAGAATTCCAAGCCAAGCAACATTCCTGAGAAATTTTTAGGTTTCCGCGTTACATCATGTCGAGCTAAGTAGAATATTAAGTGTCAAGCATCAGAGATGTGTTGTCCCGAGCAGAATAGTTTTTGCATACATGTCAGGATTAATTCAAACTTTGATGTAAATAGTTTAGGCTGACTTGTATGAGATCTGAGCCAACATTTGTTTGCATTTAATATTTGTCTACTGAGTTAATTTCACATTTAATTATTTTATACTATGCATGGCATGGAGCCAATCAGGAAATCAGTATGCATTGGAGGTATAAATAATTGATCTTGATCGTTGATCTAGATCTTGCCGCCATATTTGAAAAGATATAATAAGATGGCTTCTAACCCTAAAAGAGCGTGTAAGAGCAAGAGATACACAGAGAAGGGTTGTGCGTTCACAAGAGATGAACAACAAGCTATTTTGAGAAGAAGCCTAGATCAAGCAGAATGACAAAGCAGTGAAAAGAAGAGTAAAGACATATCAGATTAAGAGATCACAGAGGTTATTGAAAGGAGAATATCTGACATCAGCAACCTAAGTGAATGACAAAGGATCACTACTTGGAACATTCTAATAGGTGTATCAGGTTAAATATCTTAACAGAGTGGTTTTAGCAGACCGTTTCAAATCTCTTAGCCGAGTGCTTACTTTACTGTAAGTTAAAATCCTTTAACAAGGTAGATTGTAATGATCTTTAGTTCTTAATAGAACAAACCTTTAACCAGGTAGATTGCATATTGTAATCAAACTTTGTAGCCCTAACATGCACACTTTATTGCTACAATAGTGAAGATCTTGTGGGTATCAACCCCACCCCAATTTTACCTATTTGGGTTTCTGGGTTACCAAAGTTCTATGTTATGATTTACATATTTGATGTTATGGATGCTATCTGATGTTAGGTTATTCATATATTATGAATGTGGATAAATTTGTCTTAAGTGGTTTAGATTGAAAATCTGATTCAAACCCCCCTCTTAGTATCTTGCTTTCCCATTCTTGTACTTCCAATAGAAGTAAGTCACTGAACACTAGATGTTTAATTTGTAATTTTGAGGCTAAATCTATCAATAATGCACTTGAGAATACAAAATGGGTTAGTGCTATGAATGAAGAGATAGAACAGATTGAGAAGAATAGAACATGGACATTAGTAACAAGACCAAATGACAAGAATGTCATTGGTACCAAATGGATATTTAGAAACAAACTGAATGAGAATGGAGAAGTCATAAGGAACAAAGCAATAGCAGTATGCAAAGGGTATGCACAAGAAGAAGGTATTTACTATGGAGAAACCTTTGCACCCATTGCTAGACTAGAAGGAGTAAGAATTCTACTTGCTTATGCTGTATTCAAAGGATTCAAGATATACCAAAGAGATGTCAAGTCTACATTCCTAAATGGAATACTAGAGGAAGATGTATACATTGAACAACCAGAAGGGTTTGTTGATCCTGACAATAGAAACATGGTTTGTAGACTACACAAAGCCTTGTATGGATTGAAACAAGCACCAAGAGAATGGTATGAAATATGTCACTCCTATCTCATAAGTATTAGATTTGTAAGAACAAGTGATAACAGTAATATGTAATTAAAAGAAGACATTGATGATAACATTCTGATTGCTGAAATATTTGTTGATGATATCATATTTGGAGGTAATGATATGTTATGCAAATCATTTGCTAATGAAATGAGAAAAGATTTTGAGATGTCAATGTTTGGGGAGATCAAGTTCTTTCTTGGTCTATAGATTCTTCAATAGGATGTTGACATATACATCACACAATCCAAATACATCAAGGAAGTTCTGAAGATATTCAAAATGGAGGACTCCAAGCCAGTTGGAACACCTATGGCAACCGATTGCAAGTTGAAAAAGGAGGACAAGTCAACCAAGGTAAATCAGACCCTATACAGATCTATGATTGGAAAACTCATGTATATCATACATACTCGACTAGATATAACACATGCAGTTGGAATAGTTGCAAGATTCTATGCTAATCCCAAGGAATCAGACATGACTATTGTCAAAAGAATTCTGATATATCTAAAGAATACAAAAGACTATGGTCTGTGGTATAAAATAGAAGGAAAATTTGAGCTTCAAGTATATACATACGCTAATTGGGCTAGAAACATAGATGACAAAAAGAGCACAATAGGAGAAGCATTCTTTATGGGTGACAGACTTGTCACATGGATAAGTAAGAAGCAAGGATGCATCTAAAAATCCACTATAGAAGCATAATATGTAGCTGCTACTTCAAATTGCTCTAACATTGCATGGATCAAACAATTACTAGAAGGTATGAATATGAAAATTCTTGAACCAATGATTATCTATTGTGATAATACTAGTGCTATCAACATTTCAAAGAACCCTGTCATGCATGATAAGACAAAGCATATTGCTATCAAGTATCATTACTTAAGAGAACAAGTTCAAGAGAAAGAGGTTATACTAGAATATGTTCAATCCAAGGAAAAATTAGCAAACATATTCAAAAATTCATTTCCAAAAGATACATTTGAGTACCTGAGGAAGAGACTAGGGGTCTGACCCTTGTCTACTGGTCACTAAGCTGACTAGGAGGCTGCATCAGCCTACACATTATCAGAAGACCAATCATGTTGGTGCAAGCTGGAAATGGATTACAATGTTATATTAGTACACAGAAAGGTACTTATATGTACCACACACTAAATTTACTATATTGTTGATGGAGAGGAAATACAAGGAATATATTATGCAAAGAGGTATAGTTTGGCATCGCTACCAAAGGGAGAGATCTACTTGATGAATATGGAGAGAAGTCTTCAATGAAATATATTTTTGTCAAAAGGAAAAGAGATATGAAATATCTATGATAATCATCCAAAGGGAGAGAAAAGAACTATCCATCAAGGAGAGGAACAGTCAAAGGAAGAGAAAACATCAGAGAAAGATTCAAAGAAACATCCATCTAAGGGAGTGAATCAGAAAAGTTAACACTGCATATCTATCCAGAAAAGGGAGAAGAGATTCTCCAACAAAGGGAGAGATAGAATCAAAAGTTGCTACATCTATCCAGTGAAGGGAATAAAGAATGAAGGGAGTACTCTGCAAAAATCAAATATAAGATAGAATAGCTTACCAGGAGTCAGACATTTGTATTGGTTATAGAAAAATAAGTTTAGTAGAGATTGATGAACTACACCTAATATATTTTATATTGTATCAGTAGTATGTAGTATGTTGCCATCAATGCCAAAGGGAGAGATTGATGAACTATAACTGAATGAATGTTTGAAGATGAAAAATTTGATGATCATCGAGATGCAGAATGTTAATGCAAGAAATTAACTCAATTAATGTATTATATTGTCATTGATGTCAAATTAATATGTTATGATTAGTCATATACATATTGTCATAGACTTCAGGAAATAAAAGAGATAAAAATTTTGTTGTTGCTAATCATGTACACTGAGGGAAAGTGAACCCCGAGCACAGAAGTTCACAGTGTTACCCAACAGATAGTGTTACCTGAGAAAGTAATACCTGAGAAAGAATTACTGAGCTAACTATAGTTGTCACTGAACATAAATCAAGTTGGTGCCTGAGCTATCTGTAGTAGTCACCAATCACAACTAAAGTGTTGACCGATGAGAAATTAAGTTAGGATATGGAAAAACAACATAGTTGGTAGGAGCTAAATATAGAGTTAACTGATTGATTACTTTTTTTTCATCGACCAGTTAAAAGATAAAGATAAGAAGGAGATTTAAAGTATATTTTATTCCAGAAAACAAGGAGAGAATTACGGGATTAAAACTAAAGCAAGCATGGTGAGCTTTACGAATCAAGAACTGATCAACCAAGAAAAAAAGAAAGATAGAAGAATGGTGAAATCATGTCTATATAAAGAGACAAACAATTAATTATGAAAAAAATGAATGCTAAAGATAATTTTGGTAAAGATAAGAAGTATTCATACAAATATAATCATACAAGCAGAAGAACAGAGCTAAGAATTATGTGGACACCGAGCAACAGAGAAGCAAAAAAATTCACCGAGTAGAAATAAGTGGAGTAAAGGAATTGAAGAGAACATTGATCAGAAGAGGTACTATGAGCTTACAATAGATCTAAACATCTGCAAGATTAAGTTGTATTTATGAACAGTTCATATACTATTTCAGTTTAACCATTGATTCAGAAAATCTCTTAACAGAGTGGGATTTAACCATCCTTTATATATTTCTTTGATTTTGCCCCAGCTTGCCTCAACATTTAGTAGGTGTATTTATGCCCCCTCAACAAATTTGAGGGAAAAGTCACGAGACGAGTGTTAATTTGTTGAAACTGCAAATTGTAGAACTGGGTAGCTGATGGATTTAAAAAATAGTTAAAAATGCCCCTGTAATTGACCTTTGAAGTTTTCGGGGACCGGGAAGAAATTTCAGACTCTTGGGTGAAATTAGGGTTTTCCAGAATCCCTATAAGTAGCTAGGAGAGCCCTTCATTTGTCATTTTGTGATTTGGAGCTCTTATCCTCTTGGTAAGTTTCTTGTTGTTGTCTGCTTCATTTTCTTCCTTCTTCGAGCGACGTCGGGTCTTCCAGGCGTTATTCACATTTTCGATAGAGTCCATTCATACCGTCGGCCTGCTGGCTCTAGACGTCCGGTGAGTTACCTCGTGTTGCATGTCATTAATTGCATGAATTTTAGCCTTTAAAATGTGTACCTTTTTGAAATTTTTTTACCTTTGCTGCAATCGCTTGCGGTTTTGCCGCAATTGCAGTTTGGATGCCGCAATTGCCGGTTCTAAGCCACACTTGATAAAAGTGCCACAGTTGCCTCTTCTAATTTCTGCATTTGACTTTTGTGTGCCACACTTGTTGTGTGTGTGCTGCAATCACATAAAAGTACCGCACTTGTCTATGTTTAATGTCGCAATCAAATTTTTGACACTGTCTGCCTGATTTCGTTGTCAATTATCTGCTTGTTTTTGCTTCTGTTATGTTCCTCAACATCTGAAACTGATAATTTTCTATTTTTTTGTACTCTTTGTAGTTCGTCGGGCACATTTTGCGGTGTCGAGAGTCCAGGCCAGCGGGACTCATTTGTAGATTCGAGCTTTTGGAGGATGAGAGGTCAGTACTTCGGGACCTGGGTTTGTATTGGAACTATTACATGCCTGAGATCACGACCAATAGGGGTCTGATCTTCGCTCTTGTAGAGCGATGGCACTCTAAGACCTACACCTTCTGGCTTCCTATGGGGGAGTGCACTGTGACCTTGGAGGATGTGTATCGCATCCTCCAACTCCCTATCCAGGGCGAGTTGGTGGAGTACTCCACTCGTACTGGTGTACCTGCTTTGTCCGAGCTCACTGGACTGCCTAGGGATCAGCTCAGGCTGGCCGGTGATTATGACATTCCATGGTCTAGATTTGGATTGGGCTTAGATAGACTATCCACTTTATTGGGTAGTTTGATTTGTGGCATCCTTTATCCCGATCGGCGTCAGCGTGGGTTTTCTGTTGGATTTGGCAGTGTTCTTCAGAGTATGGTCCGAGACCATACTATTTTGTATGGGGCCCATGCATGTTGGCACACTTGCATTTCCATATGATGTACGTGGCTTACCTTGATGGTAAGTCACTCGGTTGTGGCCCCACTTTGTTACAGATTTGGGCGTGGGAGCACATTGTTGTCTGTCATCCTGTAGGTGCCCGTGCTCTCCCGGGCGATAGGCCATATGTATATATGTACTATGGTGCTATTGTTTAGACCCATATGGGTCATCTTTCTTACTTGCGACAGCAGCTAGATATGATTCCATACTTTATCTGGCGACCGTATAGAGATTGTCCTGTGTGGGATGGGGAGGACATCCATCTCCCATTTTGTCGATAGCGTCAATACCTGATTGGTCATGTGAGTGATCATGTGCACATGATCGATTTTCATAACACCAACAGGGTGTTACAACAGTTCAGAGAGTAGCAGGATGTGTCTGATTCATATTCCTACTTTGCTCAGAGGTCCCATGATTCTTGTGTATGGGGTGTTGTAGTGTCACTAGATGTTACACGCACTGAGTTCTTAGGTTTGCTCCTTGTTGCAGGGACCTGGCGTTCGGCCACTGTTGATCTAGGTTTGTTTTTCTTTATTATGCTTATGTACTATTCTATTTCTCTATTTCTTTATGCTCATATCCTGTTGTGAGATTTATGTATTGTCTGCTCTGGTACTGATAGTTGATTTGTTTCTCTTGCAGGCACGACACCTCAATATGATGCACATTAGTTACAGCATCGTCCTATTCCCTTGACAGATGTATCATGTCCTGTTCCTAGGAATATCATGAGGAGGGCTCGACGAGTACGACATGGTAGGGGAGGCTATGATGGAGGGAGAGGAGGTGGTCGGGGAGGGAGGGATGGAGGGAGAGATGGTGGGAGAGATGGTGTCGGGAGAGATGGTGGTAGGGATGGAGGGTAGGGTTTAATATCACAAAGGTCCTTGATGTTGACCTTGCACTCGATGTTGACCAATTCTCCCCAAGACTGAATGCCATGAGGTAGATGTGAGAACCATTCCATTGCTGGTCTGGCTAAACTTTGTGGGAATAGTCAGATTAGGTATGTCTCATCATGAGCAACTTCGATGCAACTAGCAAAGAACTCTCGTATATGCTCAATAGGGTTGGTGCTGCCCCTATACTTGTCAAATTTTGGCACTGAGAAGTGGTTTGGGAATGGAGACATTTGAATAGAATGGTCAAAGGGGTATGGGTATAAATCCTCTATGGTATAGGATTTAGTTTGCCCCTAATTTTGCATATCCATCATTTGGTTTTGAAGGGTTTTCATTTGTTGCATTAACATGTTTGTTTGATATTGCGGCTGATGCATGTGGACATTCCTTTGTGCTGTGGTGGGTATGAGGCTATGCCTCTGTGTCCCTTGAATAGGAACATAGGATTTCATCCTAGGGACTTGATATTGATTCCCAACTGAGTGATTTGTAACTGTAGTGACATGAGTAGTCCATGGGGGGTTTTGAAGTGTTTGCTGTTGTGACTGAAACTGGATTTGATAATGCTGGGGTAGGTATTGCTGCTGCTGAGGTAGGGTTTGAAACTAGGGTTGCTGTTGAGAGGTTGGATATGAGGCAACTGAAGCTGGGGTTGCTATTTCGGAGGTTGGATATGAGGCAACTGAAGCTGGGGTTGCTGTTGCAGAGGTTGGATATGAGGCAACTGAAGCTAGGGTTGCTATTGCGGAGGTTGGATGGGTGTCAGAATGGGCAAAGATGTAGCTTTGGGCTGGCCTTAACTATAAATAGGTCCTGCAGAGACGGATCCTTGTAGGCATGATGTGTTGATCCCAAGGCTAGTGTGGATGGATTGCAGCAACGGCATGGTTTCAGAATAACTGGTGTTTGGTGGGATGGAAGGCATACTAGTGATCATAGGTGCACTTGTTTGTGATTTTGTCATGCCTTGAGTAGATGATGGATGGCTTGGGTTGGGTCATTGGTTTGATTGGATACAATCTGCATTGATGTGGGTAAAGCCAATGATGGAAAGATTTGTGACACAACAGGTAATAACTGAGGAGTGGGAGTATTGTTTTGACCCGTGAGAGGGTTTTTGGGCCATATAGTTGATATGCTGAATTCAGCGGGGAGCTTGAATCCCTTCTTTATTAGCATGGCTAAGTAACATTTAGGGTTCCTCTCTATGACAGTGTCAACTACTTTGGTGGAGTAGGCATCTTGTTCCACATCTTCAATCTCTTCTTCTGTGATATCTTGGGAAAAGGCTGCCCCACGGGGTGGCAAAATGAATAGAGTAGGACTAGTGTTCACGAAGGGATCATTCTCTTGCTCTATTTCCCAAGTGGGGAAATGATTGATATATGACTCATCTGGTTGAGCTCTAGCCATAGACCTTTTGTAAGGTCCTCCATGAGGTGTTTGAGACATAGTGTGGTCCAGGTTTTGTAACTAAAACAAGTGATATAAAGCAAACAAAGAAG
>MU224369.1:559048-579078 GCA_018584345.1 Thuja plicata
TAATTGTTTTCAACATGTGAGATAATTGAATTCTTTTTAATTAAGAATTGCTTTATTTGATGAAATTAAATTAATTTAATTAGAAGAGTTTAATTAGTAAGTTTAAATATTTGAATTTAAACTATAGGAAATTGAGTTTAATTGATTAAATAATGATAATTAATCAATTAAAGCTTAATTAATTAAATAAAATTAATTATTTAAGTAATTTTGGGGATTGGACTAGATGATTTGGGAAATGATTTTAGAAGAAAATAGATGATTAATTAATGATTAAAAAACCATTAATTAATAGATGAAAATTAGTGTTTTTAATGTAAAGTCGCAAGCCTATCCATTTTAGGGTGTCTACACATGTTCTTGAGGGCTTGAGTGTTCCCCTTCTTGGAATTTTATGTTTGGATTGTTGGGTATGAATTAGTCCATCTATAAGGTAATCTTGGTGGTGGGTCTTGATGACCATATCTTTTTTTTGAGATTGTCTAATCGGGAGTGACTGCGAGTGTCCTTTGGGAACTGTTATTTTGGGTTATCGGTTTATGCCAAGTTTTCTTTTGGACCACTGTCATAGTGGGCTCCCTAACCTTCTTTTTTGGATGGTGTAGTGTACATATATAGAGAGTCTCCATTCCCACTCTTTGACACTCTCTTGGTCATGTCTTAATATGGTTATATATATGTTATTATCACGATTATGTCATTCCTTATTGTGAGACTCCATGTTGGATATCGATTTTCCAGACGATTGTTGGTACTGAGTTATTCCTACCTTCAGGCTAGAAGGACATGATCTTGGTAAACATATCTTACCATCTTGAGTTTGGTTGTGGATTTTAGTGTAGGATGATGCTCACCATTTGGAATCATTTCCACCTTGTTGAAGGGGAGACCATGGTCTATTTGGGTTTAGTGATCCTAGTTTCCAACTATAGTCTAGCTCCTGATATTAGAGAAATAATATTGCTCGTATGCTTGTTTAGTTGATATTTGTTTAGCCCTTCTTGGGGAAGAAGTGTTTTTGTTTAGCCTTTGTAGTGTGAGTGCTATTTTATGTGAGAGCCAACCTTCTTGTATTTGTACATCTTGGTACCCTAAGTTGAATACAGTATCCCTTAGAGAAGTGCATATTTGCAAAGAATTCTCACCTTATCAAATTTTGAGTAAGTGAGACTTTATTTGGATTAAGTATTCTCTAGATGAGCATGGTATTAATTTTTCAGCCCTTTGGAATGCTCTTTTCCCCTTTTTCTTAAGTTTTTGGCTTGAGATTATGGATGCATTGGTCTTAGAGGAGATCTTGGTGGGCTCTATTTTTTAGTTAGATTCCTCATGGTGAGGTAGAGAAACATGAGTTATGCCTCTTTTGGGTACATATCATGGCTAGATGCATCTCTCCTAGCATGTGTTGTGTTCCTTTTGTAGGATTTGAGAGTTGTTGATGCTCGTTTTGCATGTGTTAGCCCTTTCAGCAGTTGTTAGGCTAGCTAGTAAGAAGTTCATTTGATTGGCTAGAATTTTGGAGAAGTCATGTGACTGGCTTTGATTGTGGATCTCATAGGTGGTGCACTCTTCTGGTTTGAGTTGTAGCCTTCCATGAGTAATCCTAATATTCGGAGGGGATGATGTAGTTTCTATCCTATTTGTATTATGCATGACATCCTGATGGATGTGACTTTGAAATTATGCATGCTTCTGTGTATTTGGATGAGATAATTAGTAATACCTTTTTTTTTTCAACTTGATTTATGGATTTGATTGTGTGTAGTTTTTAGCATCAATTTAATTAGTAATACCTTGTTTTATCTTTCGATGACTTATTGTTGTTCCTATGTGACTAGATGAGATGATCTTATTTATGTGGTTATATTGAAAAGTGGTTTATGCCTTATACCTGGTTGTGAGAACCATTGAGTTGTGGTTGTAACCACCCTAATTTGGTCTACTCTAACCAGAGACCCTATTTTCCCTAAGTGTGATCATACCCCTAATTATGTCAAGACAACTATTCAAATATTGGCATAATTCATTAAAATCAATTTAATCTCTTAAAATCAAAGTGATTTCATCACTAACTCACATTAATTACTTTGGCCTCTTTAAATCAAATCAAAACAATTAAATACTTGGCTAAAGTAATTAATAAAAAGGAATTAAATAAATCTCCTAATTTCAACTCCTCACTTGCACATGGAAAGTAAATCCATAAGCCAATGAGATTTCACTCACTTAGATCACTCACATGGATCACCAAAGATTCAATCTCCACCTCTCTTCACAAATCAATCTTAACCACTCATCCCTCAAATTATTCTATAAAAGGATTAAATTTTGAGCTCAATTGGCCCCTAATTTTAGAATATTTGAAAGCACCCTTATGCTGCTCTAATTTCTAGAAATCTAAGTGCATTCTTAGTTCATAATTTTACATAATTTCATAATCTTCTTTGGTGCACTAAAATGAACTTTGCATTGCAATTTAGCTTGATTTCTCATTGAATCTTCTATTCTAAACTTGTATATGTCACTGATTTATGCATAATCTGAGGGAAATTATAGAATTTTTCATATTCTTCTTAGATAGGAAGAAATATGTCAATTTTAGTAGTTTTCATATTCTTTTCCTTCATTCTTTCAAGTTTTAACCACTAATATAATGACATATTGAAGTGTTGTGTTGCAACTTGCAGATCCAATAAATACACACACATTTCTGGCACCCACCGTGGGGCAAATCCATAAATTTTATATCATTTTTGAGTTGATTTACCTCTTCTTTTCTTCTCTATTTCTGTGTGCAGAGCCACATTTAGTAAAAAGGCTCACCTTTTGTAGAAAAATCTTGCATCCTGGGAGAAGGCTCACATCCTAGATTTCATGTCTTGCATCCTAAAGATTTTGAATCACATCTAGTAAAGGCTCACTTCTAGTAAATCCTAAATCACCTTTAATTGCAAAGGCTCGCATCTGGGATCCTTAATCACATCTTGTATTTCTTTCATCGCATTTGGGAAAGGAAGTTGTATTTAATTTTGATTACTAATCCGCTAATCTTGAATGTTTTTGGATGTTAAACAATCTAATGAGTTATTGCAAGATGTTTTTATAGACATTTTTAATCAAGAAGATGGAGAAAAATACTAACTAGTGGTTTTGTAAGGTTTCCTAATGCAATCAACCTAACTCTATTACAATTTTTTAGGAAATTAACACATTTTTCTATCATTTGCTAACTTGACTGGAGGATTATGCTCTTTTCCTCCATGGAAAATCAGAAAATCAAAAATCAATTTAGAATTTGAATGGAATTTGGACTAAATGAACATTAAACTTTTCTCAAAAGTATTTTGTCAAAGTTATTTAAAATACGCACTTAAATACCAGAATATAACACAATTCTTAGTCCAACTAGAGGATTGTGCTCTTTTCCCAAGTTGGAAAATCAGAAAATCGCTATGGGGGATTAAGTCTTGAGTTCTAAAATTTGAGGGAGTAAACTTGCATGATGTGCTTTATAGAAGAAAACATGGATAGGAGAGTATTCTCTTCTTCTTTATGAAGAATAAAAAATTTGGACTCCTAAGCCGCCAAACCTCTTTCTTGCTTTCAAAACATTAGAGGGCCTGTCGGTTGAGGAAAAAATATCCTGGGAATGACCCAAGTGAGGACAGGTGAATGCCAGCCCTTCCATCTCACTATAATCAAAATTCTTTCTTGAAGGCCAAAGCCTTAGAAGACGTAGTCAATGTTGTCCTTCAAATTTTGACATCATTCCTTGGATATTCTTAGATGTGTGTGGAGCAGAGCCGCTTGAATCTTGCTTGTGAGACTACACACATTTGAGTACTCATAGGGATATATGCCTTAATTTTTACTTGTGCAATTCTATGGGGGACAAATGCGACCGGATGCCCACAAATAATCAACACTTTGTAGTCAAAACTATTAGAATAACTGAGAGGGGGGGTGAACCAGTGGCCTAAAAAATAATTCCAATAACTCCAAACAAAACTTATATCAGAAATATAATATCCTCTAGTTATCTTTCAGTCCTACAAGATGTATGCCTTGTGTAATTTTATCAAATATATACTGCTCGGTGAATATATTGTTTATCTTTTCTTAAGCTTTACCGAGTAGAAGCAATTAAACTTAGTGTTTACCGACCAATCCTATTTTAGTAATGCGTAAAGAAAAACATCAAATAAATGAACCATATACACATTTGAAACATGGATTTTAACATTGAAACCCTGTTAAGGGAAAAACCACTTGGGACAAGTAACCCAAAATTTTCACTCTTTTGAAGTGAGCTCGGTGAAGAGCCAACCCTATTAAACGTTACAGACACACTGTTAAGTGTGACCTTGTTAGAGGATTTAAAAATAACAATTTATCATTTGACCTAGAATTCACTATGTTGTCAACATGAAAACCTTTTGATACTCTTGATTATCTCAATACATTAAGGATGGTTAAATCCCACTTGGATAAGATATTTTTTGAATCAATGGTTAAATTGAAACAATAAATGATTTGTTCAATAATACAACTTTAACTTGCAGATTTTTAGATCTATTGTTAGTCCATAATACCTCTCTAATCAATGATCTCTTCAATTCCTTTGATCCCCTTCTTTCTTCTTTCTTCTTGGTGAATTCTCTTTCTTTTGTTGCTCGGTGTTTGCAAAATTATTGGCTCTGTTCTTCAGCTTGTATGATCATATCTGCATGAATAATTCTATCTTCATCAGAATTATATTCAGCATTCCTCTCTTCATAAGGAATTTCTTGTCTCTTTATATAGACATGATCTCACCATCCAATCTCCTAGTCTTTCTTGTTCTTGACGTAGATTGCATCTTGATCCACAAATCTTGCCATGCATTTCTTTAATCTTTAAAGGTTTTCTTTAGTTTTATTCTATAGATTTGTCCTTGACAACTATGAATAAAACTAACTTTAAATATCCTTCTTATCTTTAGTTCAACTGATCAATGAAAATAAAGAAATCAATCATTTATCTCTAAATATAGCTCCTACCAGCTAAGTGTTTTGTCATTTTCTCACTCCAGTTATGGTCGGTGATTAATCTTCATTTAGCTTGGTCATTGACTCCAGTTGTCCTCAGGTGTCAAATTCAATTCTTCTTAGTGACCACTTCAGTTATGCTCAGTGTTGTGGTGCTTGGTATACACTGTGACTTCTCGGGGTTCTCTGTCTGTCAGTGTGCACTGTTCATCGGTGTTTACTGTCACTCAGTGTACACTGGATTTTTATGTTTAATTGATAACATAAAATTTGTCTATTTGGTTTCTTGACTATGAAAATATGTATATGACCAATCAAATTATATCAAGTTGATGTCAATGACAATACAATACATTAACTAATTTAATGTCTTGCATTTACTTTTTGCAGCTCGCTGATCATCAACTTATCATCTTCAAACATTAATAAATCAATTATAGCTCATCAATCTCTCCCTTTGGCAGTGATGGAAACATAATATCAACACAATATGAAATATGATATATCATACCAAACTTATTGTTCTACAACCAATACAAATATTAGACTCTCAGCAAGCTCTTCTAGCTTAGATTTTATTCTCGTAGAGTGCTTTTCCTTTCTTCATTCCCTTCAATGGATAGGTGTAGCAATTCTATTTTCTGATTCTGTCTCTCCCTTTGTTGTAGATTCTCTTTTCCCTTTCTGGATAGATATGCATTGTTAACTTTTCTCCAAGTCTCTCCCTTGGATGGATGGTTGTTTATTTAAATATTTCTCTTCATCATCATTGGATCTTTCTCTCCCTTTGACTGATGTTATTTTCCCTGATAGATATTTCATATGGATATATTCATCTCCCTTTAACAACAATTCCAAACTAAAATATATCATTAAATCTCTTCTTTCCATCAACAATATAGCTTTTTAGTAGCTAACAATATCTCTGGTGTGTGGTTTAGATAACTACATTCTATTATTGATGTGTCATTATAGTCCATACCTAGCTTGCATCAACATGATTGATCTTTTGATAATGTGTAGGCTGATGCGGCCTTCTAGTCAGTTTAGTGACCAATAGACAAGGGTCGTACCCCTAGTCTCTTCCTCAAGTACTCAAATGTATCTTTTGGAAATGGATTTTTGAATATGTGTGGTAATTGTTCTTTTGATTATACATATTCTAGTATCAACTCTTTCTCTTGTACTCGCTCCCTCAAGTAATGATACTTAATAGCTATGTGCTTTGTCTTAGCATGCATCACAGTGTTCTTTGATATGTTTATAGCACTTGTGTTATCACAATAGATAATCACTGGTTCAAGAATTTCCATATTCATACCTTTCAACAATTACTTGATCCATGCAATGTTAGAGCAATTTGCAGCAACAACCACATATTCTACTTCTGTAGTTGATTGAGATATGCATCCTTTCTTTTTACTTATCCATGTGACAAGTCTGTCACCCATAAAGAATGATCCTCCTATTGTGCTCTTTCTATCATCTATGTTTCCATCCCAATCAACATCTGTATAAGCTTGTAGCTCAAATTTTCCTTGTTTATTATACCACAAACCATAGTCTTCGGTATTCTTCAGATATCTCATAATTCTTTTGACAGAAGTCATGTGTGATTCCTTGGGATTAGAAGAGAATCTTGCAACTATACCAAATGTATGTGCTATATCTGGTCTAGTATGTACAACATACATTAGTTTTCCAAAAATAGATCTGTATAAGTTTTGATTTACCTTGGTTGTCTTGTCTTCCTTTGTCAATTTTCATCTGGTCACCATAGGTGTTCTAACTGGTTTGGAGTCCTCCATTTTGAATATCTTCATAAAGTTTTTGATGTATTTGGATTGTGTGATTTAGATGCCTACATCATGTTGTAGAATCTATAGACCACGAAAAAAATTTGATCTGTCCAAACATTGACATTTCAAATTCTTTGCTCATTTCATCAACAAATGATTTTCATAGCATATCATTACCTCTAAATATGATATAATCAACAAATATATCAGCAATCAAAATCTGATCATCAATATCTCCTTTTAAATACATATTACTATTATCACTTGTTCTAACAAATCCAATACTAATGAGATAAGAGTGAAGTATTTAATACCATGCCCTTGGTGCTTGTTTTAATCCATATAAGGCTTTGTGTACTCTACAGACCATGTTACTCTTGTTAGGATCAACAAACCCTTCAGGTTGTTCAATGTATACCTCCTCTTATAGTATTCCATTTAGAAATGCAAATTTTACATCCATTTGGTATACTTTGAATCCTATGAAAGAAACATAAGCAGGTAGAATTCTTATTCCTTATAGTATAGCAATGGGTGCAAAGGTTTTTCTATAGTCAATACCTTCTTCTTGTGCATACCCTTTGCATACCAATCTTGATTTGTTCCTTGTGACTTCTCCATCCTCATTTAGTTTTTTTCTGAATATCCATTTGGTACCAATAACATTTTTGTCACTCAATCTAGGTACTAATGTCCATGTTTTGTTCTTCTCAATCTGCTCAATCTCTTCATTCATAGCACTAACCCATTCTTGATTATCAAGTGCATTATTAACAGATTTAGGCTCAAAATCACAAATCAAACATCTAGTGTTCAGTGACTTACTTCTTGTTCTCATTCCAACTCTTTTGTCTCCAATGATTTGGTCCTGTGGATGGTGTCTTCTGAAATATTTAGCAAGTATAGGTTCAGATCTCTATTCATCATTCTGATCAACATCTTGACCTTCATTGTGATCTTCATCGCTCCGTTCATCATAATGAGCATTTTCCTGATTCTCGGTGTGTGCAACATGTTGCTCCATTGCATTTTTTTTGTCGCTCGGTAGTGTTACACTGTTGCTCAGGCATAGTATTAGGTTCATCAATGTAGACAAATATATTGTAATTTTCTAGTTCCTTTCTACTTTCCTAGTCATTTTTCTCAGCCTATATCAAGTTAGCCAGGGAATGGAAAGCTCTCCTAAACTCCTATGCTGCTTATGGTCAAGTGATTAACTACAACAAAAGTAAATTATATTTCTTCAATACTGAATAGAGGACCCAATTGAAGATTGTGGACTACTTTGGCTGTATGGGAGATGAGCTTCCTGACACTTACCTTGGACTCCCGCTCACAGTGAAGGCGGTTTCAGACCAATTTTGGAACTCCATTCTTGAGAAAATGTAGAAAAATTTGGCTAGTTGGAAAGGGAAGGTCCTGAGAAATACGGGGAAACTTCAATTATTGTCTGTGACCCTGCATGGTATTCCTGTTTACTTACTGTCTTTATTCAAAATTAATGATAGAATGGCAGAGAAGTTGTCAAAAATTTAGAGAAACTTTCTGTGGATGGGGATGGAGGAAAAGGCTAGAATGAGTCTGGTCAATTGGGATATGGTCTGTCAACAAAAACTTTTGAGAGGTTTGGGAACTAGGAAAATTAAATATTTAAACAAGGCCCTTATCTCCAAATTGGGTTGGCAGTTGTTTAGAGGCTCTAGTGGTTGGAGTAGAATAATGAAGGCCAAGTATTTCAATGAGGGCCAGTTCCCCTATGGTCATAACTATCCCTCTGGATCTAAAATCTAGAATTTTATGGCTAGAAGTAAAGGTATTCTTTTTAAAGGTTTGAAATGGTTTGTGGGAGATGGTGCTTAGATTAACCTCTGGGAGGATTGGTGGGTGGGGGATAAGCCCCTTGGTCAGGAGAAGTAGGTCTTATTAAGGAAAGATTGATCTGGCATTTTGGGGGTAAAGTTAAAGATTACATCTCTCAAGATAGGAAATGGATGGTGCTGGCTGATGCTTTCCCTGCTCAAGCTTTGGTCCCCCCTTACATCCTTGAGATCTAGAAGATTATGGAAAGTATTAGGATCCCTATCTCTGGAGTTGAGGATAAGGCTATTTGGTGTCACAACAAGTCGGGGAAATCTCATTGAAATTTGTGCACTTATCTAACTTAAAAACTGTGGCTGATGAAAATATTTGGGGTAAGGTATGGATTCCTTAGTTGATCCCTAAAATTAACTTCTTTTGGTGGACTATTCTTCATGGAAAAATTCTTACACTGGACAACCTCTAGAAGCAGGGTATTTAGTTGGTTAACATATGTGTTATGTGTAAGGACAATGCAGAGTCTATTAGTCACCTCCTTATCCACTACCCCTATGCGACACTGGTTTGGTCTAAAATGATGAGCAAAATGTAGCTGAATTGGGCTTTTATGGAGAATATAGACCAATTTTTTTGTAACTGGGTTTACCCCTCGAAGCACCCACTTATTTTGTTGCTTTGGAGAATGTTACCCCCACATATTTTTTGGAGCCTATTGAAGGAAAGGAATAATTGAGTTTTCAGAGGGGAGGAAAATGATGGCAAAGTAATGGCTAGAATGACTGTGAATCTACTGATGGAGAATATTAACACATGTCACTAGATTACCCCCAATTCCCCCCTCCTCCAAGGAGTTAGATTGTAAGTTGGCTAAGGCTTGGCGGCTGCCTCCCTCCTTCTAGGATTTTGATTGCTCCAAGGTGATTGTGAGAAGAAATACCAAGTGGTCCCCCCAGGAGGAAAAATATGCCAAACTCAATTTTGACAGGGCGACCTCCCTTGAATCAAAAATTGTGATAGAAATGGTCAAAGATAACTTTAGAGCTAGCTGGAAAATGTACGATCTCCTGCAGGACATTTGGTTGCTTCTCCCTAGGTTTGAGGATTTTTAATTACAACACATTTATAGAGAGGGAAATGTCATTGCTGACACTCTGGTAGCTTTGGGCATGGGATTAAAGGGCATTAGATGCTGGAAGAATTTGAACTCCTTAACCAAGAAAATTGTGTTGCCTGTGGAAAAAATAAGTAAGTTAATTAATGAATAATGTGGATGAGGCCGATTGGACAGGTGAGGCAGCTTTTAGTATTACGAGAAGTAAAACCCATTTAAAAATCAAAACCACTATGGGAAAGGTAATTAATTTTAGTATTATTTCAAAAAGATAGGCTCTTATTGCCTATTTGGGAAAAACTACGGGCAATCTCAAATATTGCGCTGACATGGAGATTGACACGAGCCTTGTAAGCTCTGAAAAGATGGCTGGGCTTAATGGGAATTTTAAATCAAGAACCTACATTCATTTCCATACACATGAGGGATTTCCTTTCATTTCAGCTACCCATGTGACTTGTACCCACTTGGCTAATCTCTTCAAGGCATCATTTTTTCTCTAGTTTTCTGTCATTTTCTTCACCAACTATCTGCGTAGGGCTCTCTGTGGTTTTCTCTGGGTTCCGATGAAGGTTTCTCTATGTGGTGGAAGAAAAGGTGGGATGTCTATGGAGACTCCTGAGGAGGAGCTTTCTAAGCATAGTTTGGATATGGGTGGAGATATGGTCCGTGTGGAGCCCTCAAAAATTGAGGATGCTTTCCTCAAAAAAACTTGCACTGTTACTTACTTGAAGGAGGGTGGGTTATTTCCCTACATGGAAACCTTGGAGGGTAGCGATGATCTCATCTCGATGCAGCTAGTGAATTCTTGGATGGAAATCAAGGTGACCATCAATGGCATTACATTTGAAATAAATGAGGAGGTCATTTCCCAATCCATGGGGCTATCCACTGATGGGAGGAAATTGAAGAAGGTTACGAAGAACAGAGATGACACTAGTATGAATAAATTCTTCAAAAGATCAGAGGTGCTAGTCTGCATTCATGGGGGATTTAAATGCGATGTGCTTCCTGATCCCTAGAATGAGGTATGTCTCATTCTAATGAAGTATATTACTTTGGAGGGCCAGTTTGGAATTTACCACAATTACCATTTCCCTCTACTCAATCACTTTTGATACAATGATGCCATTTCCTTCCCCTTTTTCCTGTTGTACTCTCTTGAGACCTCAGTTTTGGATGTTAGAGAAAAAAGAAAAGATAAGGCAGAATTTCTGCATTCTCCATGAGGGCTTGATATTAATCCTCTACAACTTTCACCTTGTATTATGCCCACCCAAAATTATCACCATGCAAAACCCCTGTGCGCAATAAGGCCAAAGCTGGTATAGAGGGTCCGATTGGTGGAGCCCAAATCAATATTGATTCGAAGGAGGATGATGATAATGACAGTAGGCAGAGGTCCCATAGGATTGCCTCTAATACAAGGTACAAATAGAAATCTGTAAGAAGTAGTACCTTGAAGATGATGAGGAGGATGGTGCTTCAGAGGATGTGGAGGATAAGAAGAAGGAAAGAAGTGGGGAGAATAAGAAAAAGAAAGAAATTAAGAAGGAAAGTAGCCATGACAAAAAAATTAAGATATCCCAGTCTCTGGAGGGGGTAGAGAAGAGCCATGACTCCTCCTAGATCTCTACTAGCTTTAAATTACCCACCATTGACCTATCCAATAAAAATCCTTTTGAGGGTAAGAATTCAAAGTCGCTTCTCACGGAAACCTCTTTGCCCTACCATCTGAAGGAGAAGGATTCCAAGAAGGGTGTTGTTGGTAACAAGAAGGTGGTCACAGAGGAAAGAAAGGTGGAGGCTGAGAGTAAGCCTAAAGATGTGGGGTGAATCATCTAGCTACATAAGGATGTGAAATGGCTATAGACCTCCTTCTTGGATTCTGTCTCAAAGAAGGAGCTTCGAGAGATCAAGAACAATATCAAGGATTTAGGAGAAAGCTTCAACATGATTGTTGGGTTCACGGTCAAAGTCATGAATTCAGCGGCTACGACCCTCCAGCTGCAACACATGGAAAAGGAGGCTCCCTTGAGGGAGGAATAGGATGAGAAACTCTTCCAATTTCTTGCAGAAGACGGGCTCAAGATGCTTCTTATTAGAGGGGGTAATAACTCCAAGTAGTTTTTTTCTCTGTTTTGATGCTCGACTTTTTTGGCTGGTTTTGTTGGTGGGCCACTCTACTAATTATATTACCATTTTTTACTACTTTGGTTTGGTTGTTAAATCTTCTAATACTTTCTTTCTATGATTGATTACCAACTTCATGGTGAAGTTGGGGTCTGCTAGTTTTAACAGGTTGGTTACCAACTTTGTGTTGAAGTTGGGGCCTATTGTTTTTTGTTTTCTATTTTTGATTTTCAAAAAAGGGATTGGCTGAGGGTCTGCTGACTCTGGTTGAGTGTTGGTAGTCTGCACTTCTCATGTTGGTTGTGTTTCTTTCGGTCAGCCCCCTTGGTTTGGCTTATTTTTTAATCAAAAAAATTTTCACTTTCAATGACTTTGTTAGAAGATTTGTTAAGACATTTATAAGATTTTTTTTTTGTATAATATCGTAGAAATATTCCTTTGTCACTTTTAGAGTCAAGTTTCCCATTTTAGTCATCTTTCAATATATAACATTTACTTCCAAAAATTCTAAAATAACTCACATTTGGTGTGTATCCATACCATAGCTCATAAGGTGTCTGATTGGTGTCTTTCTTCAATTGAACTTGGTTTGGTGTATAAAGAGTAGTACTTACAGCTTCTCTCTAGAATATTTGTGTGATGCCTTTTTCAATCATTAGTGTTCTGGCACAATCAACAATTGATCTATACCTCCTTTCAACAATCTCATTTTTCCATGGTGTTCTCAGTGTAGAAGCATTTTTTGTAATTCCATGCTCATTACAAAAATTAGTGAATTCATTAGAAATAAATTCTCCTCCTCTATCTGATCTTAAATATTTTAGTTCCTTTCCACTTTGTTTTTCAACTTTAGCTTTATACCATTTGAATATCTTAAATGCTTCAAATTTCTCTTTTAAGAACATAACAGTCATCATTCTAGAATAGTCATCATAAAATAGAATGAAGTATCTATCACCATAATAGATCTTTGTTCTCATTGGTCCACATAAGTCAGTATGGAGTAACTCTAGTATAGAATTAGATGTGTAGGTTTTGATCTTGAAACTAGAATTTGTCATTTTTCCTTTTTGACAATTCTTACACATGACATGGTCAATTTTTGACATACTAGGTAAGCCTCTTACATTTATTTTCTTTCTCATCCTAACCTTGTTGTCAAAATTCACATGACATAACTTTTTATGCCATAACTAAATGTCTTCATTTCTAGCCAATAAACAAGTGGTCTCAATCTTATCAAGATAGAATAAGTTACCTTTTGTTTGTTCACCAGTATCGATCAACCTTCTTGTTCCATTATAGATCTTTTATTTTTTTGTTCTCAAATGCAACTCGGTGACCTATGTTATTCAGATGTAAAACACTCGATATATTATAGTTAAGTCTTTTCACCCAATGTGAATTTTCACATCTAATCATATTATTCAACATGATGGTTCCTTTTCCTTCAACTGGGAAAGGTGAGTCATTACCCATCCTAATTAATCCACCATTATAATATTCAAAAGTTTCAAACATTTATTTATCTCCAGTCATGTGGTGAGTACAACCACTATCAATAATCTAGACATCATTTTTTCTAACCTTAGATATGAGTGCAGTTTCAACATACCTTTCTTCTTCATCTAAATTATCCTTCATAGCAACACATACTACCTCAACATCTTCATCATATTTAGTGTCATTAGTTTCAGCTTTCTTCTCAACCAGGTAACAAGCCTTCTTCCCTTTGTCATTGTAGTCTTAGTTATCTCTTTTTTTAGAGTGTCAATTACTTCTGTAGTATTGGTCATCACTTCTGTCAAACTTCTTTTCATAAGATCTGTCATTGTTTCTTTCATTTTTTCTCTTGTTAGGGAATCTAGCAGCAAAGTGTCAAATTTCATTGCAATTAAAACATACCAATGGTAATTTACCTTTGTATCTACCTTTGCCTCTTTGCAATCTTCTAGCCATTAGTGCTTCAATTTCATCAAGTTTTTGTTTATCACTATCACTTTCACTATCATTTCTCATAGTGTGTTTGTGACTAGATTTGCTTATTTTTAAAGAAGATTTGAATGTAGACTCAATATACACTATTTTCATAGTTGTTCATCTCAAATGAAATAAGTCTATTAATCAAACTGTCAAGAGTAACATTGTTATTTGTTACGGCTCTCATTTCTTGAATTGCAGATACTCTAATAGCATAAAAAGGTAGTAAGGTTCTCATAATTTTACTTACCACTGTTTCTTCCTCAAGTACTCCTCCTACTCATTGGATAGCATTAACAACCTATTTGATCCCACTACTGTATTGATTGATGTTTTCTCCTTCTTTCATTCTTATGTCATCAAAATTTCCTCTTAGGCTTTTACCTTTAGCTCTCAACACATTTGTGTCTCCTCCATATAATAGCTTGAGTTTTTCCCACATTTGCTTTGAAGTTGTGCATGATTTGACATCTTCAAATTCAGCATTAGATAGTGAAGAAGCAAGTTCTATCATCACATAATTGTGTTCATGTTTGTCTCTCAATTGATCAATAGTTAGAGGTCCAATAGGTGCAACATATTCATCATCCAAGTATTGCCTGACATCATTTCAAATACCTGATAGGTGACATCTTATTCTACTTTTCCATGATGAAAATTTGTCCTTGTTCAACTTAGGCACATCCCTTTTACTCATCTTGTGATCTTTAGCTTGATTCTTCAAACTCTCTTCCAAGCACCAATAACTCTGATACCAATTGTTAGAATAAATGGGAGGGGGGGGGGGGGGGGGGTAGAATCAGTGGCCTAAAAATAATTCCAATAATTCCAACCAAAATTTATATCAGAAATATAATATCCTCTAGTTTTCTTTCAGTCCTACAAGATGTATTCCTTGTGTAATTTTATCAAATATATACTACTCGGTGAATATACTATCTATCTTTTGCTTAAGCTTTACCAAGTAGTAGAAATTAAACTTAGTGTTCATCGACCAATCCTATTTTAGTAATGTGTAAAGAAAAACATCAAAGCAATGAACCATTTACACATTTGACACATGGATTTTAACAGTGAAACCCTGTTAAGGGAAAAACCACTTGGAAATGGTAACCCAAAATTTTTAGTCTTCTGAAGTGTGCTCGGTGAAGAGCCAACCCTGTTAAAGGTTATAAACACACTATTAAGTGCGACCTTGTAAAAGGGTTCACAACTAACAGTTTATCATTTGACCTAGAAATCACTATGCTATCAACATGAAAACCTTTTGATACTCTTGAGTATCTCAATACATTAAGGATGGTTAAATCCCACTCGATTAAGATATTTTTTGAATCAATGGTTAAATTGAAATATTAAATGATCTTTTCAATAATACAACTTTAACTTGCAGATTTTCAGATCTATTGTAAGTCCATAATACTTCTCTAATCAATTTTCTCTTCAATTCCTTTTCTCCCCTTCTTTCTTCTTTCTGCTCGGTGAATGCTCTTGCTTCTGTTGCTCAGTGTCTGCTGAATTCTTGGCTCTGTTCTTCAGCATGTATGATCAGATCTACATGAAGACTTCTATCTTCATCAAAATTATATTCAACATTCCTCTCTTCATTATTAATTGCTTGTCTCTTTATATAGACACGATTTCACCATTCAATCTCCTATTTTTTCTTGTTCTTGACGTAGATTGCATTTTGATCTGCAAATCCCTCCATGCATTGCTTTAATATTTAAACCTTTTCTTTAGTTTTATACCATAGATTTCTCCTTGAAAAATGTGAATAAAACTAACTTTAAATCTCCTTCTTATCTTTAGTTCAATTGGTCGATGAAAATAAGCAATCAATCAGTTAACTCTAAATATAGCTCCTGCTAGCTAAGTGTTTTGTCATTTTCTCACTCTATTTTTGTTCGGCGATTAATCTTGAGTTAGCTTGATCATTGACTCCATTCTTCCTCAGGCGTCAACTTCAATTATGCTCGGTGACCACTTTAGTTATGCTCGGTGTTGTGATGCTCAGTATACATTGTGATAGCTTGGGTTTCTCTATCCATCAATGTGCATTTTTCATCGGTGTTTACTATCACTTGGTGTACACTAGATTTTTATGTTTTACCGATAACATAAACTTTGTCTCTTTGGTTTCTTGAAGTTTATGAAAATATGTATATGACCAATCAAATTATATCAAGTTGAAATCAATGACAATAAAATACATTTACTGATTTAATATCTTGCATTTACTTTCTACAGCTCGGTGATCATCAACTTATCATCTTCAAACATTCAATCAGTTATAGTTCATCAAAAACAACCTGGTTTATCTCCAAAGGGTGATAATCTTTGTGCAAACAATATAGTAATTTCCCCAAGATACTCGTCATTTCATTCCCTCACTTGTGTTTGGAGTCAGATAATACACCATCATGACTGGAGCCATTGCGTGCTTGGTGATGGTCATATTATGATTAGCATGTGAGTGTGTACATGAGTCTATGAGCAAATATTTTCATTCTATGCCTAGAATCTAGGGGATAGGGATGTGTTTGGTCACCTAATAAACTTTCTTGATGTGTCTAAAATGCAACTAAAAAGATAAATTCCTGAAACAAACAACATTTTGACACTCACTGACATTCATGTTGTTCAAAAAAACTCTAGAAATTCTCAGACAGACTCTGGTGTGAAACAAATTTTCATGTACTTCGAGATAAAGTGAAAAAAACTTGCAAAACTCATCAGAGGCTTGCATATGGTTATTCTTGGCTCGTATTTGGTTGCATAAGCTCGCATTTAGGGAACACACTCACATTTAGTCATTTATGGCTCATATATGGTAACGAGGCTTGCATTTGGTTTGCATAAGCTTAGATTTAGTAAGCATCAGTTCACATTCAGAAAATCAAAGCTTGCATCTAGGGAGTCACATTTAGGATAGTGGGTAATTGCACATGTGTCACACTCAAAAGATCTGTATTTTGGTATACCCTTTTTCCTCTTTAGTATGGTCCTGTTGCTCTTTCTGGTCTGTCTGTCATTGTTTTTCAACTTATTTGGAAGTCTAACTTGCATGTCCTTTTGGATTCTCACAATTGGTCCAAAAATTTGTGGTCTTTTCACTCAAAAAATCCTCTTGATTCCTAGCTCACTACCATGGCATTCTACCCCTCTAACACTGGAGTTAATCACCCTAAAAAAATACATATTTTTTCACAAGTTGGACACACCTATTTGGATAATTCGGAAGTCTTCTTGACATAATTGGAATACTTTTGTCAAAGTTGAGACTCAACTTTCATGGTTAACACAAGACGTAAACAATACCTTTCTGAAAATTTAGAGAGACCTCCATGATTACTCAAGTTTCAACAAGGAGAGACATCTCAAAATCCCCTATTTGATCAAGACTCATCCGAAATGGATGCACCTCATCATGAATGGAGTGCGGATTTTGAAAAATATAGCCAAGACCATGACAATAGATAAAGTCAAGAAGAATGAAATCATGGTCGTCCTTTGTTTGGTTCTGATAGCAATGAAGACATATCAGAAGAAGAGAATAAAAAAATCAAACAAAGTAGGAGGTTTCAAAGAACCTTGGAAAAAAACATTGGAGAAGACAAAGAGAAATACTTCCTACAATTAGCTTCTCTTGGATTCAAAATTCCTAAAGTCTATGATGTTGAGAGATTGATGGAGCAAGAAGCACAAACACTTATTTCAATACTCTCAAATCAGTTATACCAAATGCAAACAAAACTTGCAACACTCAAGCAAGACAAGACTAAACCAACAAAAAAATACTCTTGGGAAAACATATGTCTATTTCCTTTTGACAAGAGTATAAACATGGCTCCATAAGCACCTAACATAGCATGACCCAAATATGACAAATAAATGGGAGAAATGGATCCACATGACCATGTTAGAGAATTTTTTTCCCTAAGAATAGAGTACATGCACAAACCAACTTATTTAATGGGGCTATTTCTAGGAAGTCTAGGTTGAAATGCTATAGAGTGGTTCTCCAAACTCACACCAAGTGTGAAATCTTTTGAGGATTTGTTTCAAAGATTTTTCCAACATTACTCCTAGACAATACAACACAAAGTGACCATGATGGATCTTTGTAACATGAAACAATGAACGGGTGAATCCTTCACACACTTTTTACAATGGTGGAGGAGAATCTTTGCAAGGTACTCAAGGGAAATACCTAAATCTGAAAAGATGTAAACCTTTATCAATAAATTAGTATCTGAAATGAACTATGCTATGAAAATGTGAGATTCTCCTAGTTTTGACAGACTGATCAAGAATGTTATTCATGCCGAAGACGTTATGGTCAAGAAATGAGAGATCACACTCTAAAGTAAAAATAAATCTAACAATAATAACAACAAACCTAAATGGTGGAACAAGAAAAAGAATGTTGTTAATGATGGAGTGGTGGAAGCCTTGAATACAAATGCTAAACCAGTTATGTTTAATATCACAAATAGCTTACGAGAAAGAAAATAAGATAAGGTAAAAACCACAATACCAAGAGTAAATAATAATACCAACAAGAGTAAACCATGGACGTCTAGACCTCAAAGAACATTTACTCCATTGGGAGAACCTCTTGAGACAATTTTGAAGAATCTCTTGGATAAAAAATTCCTCACTATACCAGAGTCAAAACCATGGGAACTGGAAGTAAAACCAAGGTGGTGCAATGATAATTCCTATTGTGACGTCCATAAGAATAAAGGGCACAAGACTAATGACTGTATTAAGATCAAATATGTTATACAAGACCTCATTGAGGGAAGAAAGATTAAAGTGGAAGGACATACCTCTAATGAAGATCACATGGAATATCACAAACCATTTCCTAACTATGAAAAAGGAGAAGCCTCTAAAGGAAAGGTAAATGAAGTCAATTACACCTACTCTCTTAATGATAATGTGATCAATATGTTGGACATACAAAGTGAATCAATTAATGTGATCACTATCAAAGGAGCCAAAGAAAAATTGACACATTCAAATGTGGTAACTCAAAGCCAAGCAAAAATCATGATTAAAGGGGTTAATTCTGTTGGAAAGTGACAATTCAAGCAATTGTTATTTTGTCATTGCTATCAAACCTTAACTAGTGAGACTATTGTTATCTGTTTGAGTACCATATCAACTATTGATGAAGAATATTTAACAAGAAGACCAAGTGAATGGTTGAGTTAAGGCAAATAAAAGGGTACTTGATCAGTTGGCACTCTGGCAAAGTAATTAGTTTTTTGTCTTTCAAAGACAGTTTTTCTGGCTGATTTGTGCCGAGTAAAGTTTGGCTTGTGCAGAGCAAAGTTACTTGTGCCGAGAAAAGTTTCTTGTGCCGAGCAAAGTTGTTTGTGATGATAAAGTTTGTTCAGTGCCGAGCACCAGTGAAATTTTCAAGTGGAAACAGTGATGTTGGCTGACTTACAATAATTGGATTAATGATGAGATTTGAGATCTCTGGCTGAATTAGTTAATTTTGTTGGGATATGTAAAGTTAATTAAAGATTGATCCATGTTATTTAATGTATGGGTAACTATAATTAATGCATGGTTTCAAGATTTAATTAGAGACTACTTTGGAGAAGTAAATGTAATGTAAATGATGGAATGATCTGTTGGATCTGACCTAACCTAAGATCTACGATCTTGATTAAGCAGAAAAGATTTATCTGACCTAGACAAAGAGGTATATGATAACCTCAGGGGTTATTCATTGTATGTTGTTGGGCATGCAAGTGTGTGGAAGTACATGTGTGTATGCAAGAGGTTTTCATAGTCAATTTACTGATTGGCATGATCTAGCAGAGAAGGCTAAATACAGAAGCAGAGAGTTGAATGTGTGATTGCTTGACAGATTTCCAAGAAGATCAGAAGATTGAAATGACAATGCAGGCTATTCAGTAAGTTAACATAAGAGCTGTAATTGGTTTTGAATTTGCAAAGTAAGTTGTATGTATCAGATCACAACTGTTGGTTACTTTCTAACCATTGTATCAGCTAAATCCTTTAACAAGGTTGACCTAACAGTCATTTATATAAATCCTCTAACAAGGTGACATTCAGGTGGAATGTTCTAAGTCCTCTAACAAGGCCACTCCTAACAGGGTGATTAAATCCTTTAACCAG
>MU224369.1:584518-622508 GCA_018584345.1 Thuja plicata
AGATTTAACAAGAAGACCAAGTGAATGGTTGAGTTAAGGAAAATAAAAGGGTACTTGATCAGTTGGCACTCTGGCAAAGTAATTAGTTGTTTATCTTTCAAAGACAATTTTTTTGGCTATTTTGTGTCAAGCAAAGTTTGGCTTGTGCTGAGCAAAGTTGCTTGTGCCAAGAAAAGTTGTTTGTGATGAGAAAGTTTGTTCAGTGTCAAGCACCAGTGAAATTGCTGAGTGGAAACAGTGATGTTGGCCGACTTACAGTAATTGGATTAATGATAAGATTTGAGATCTCTGGCCGAATTAGTTAATTTTGTTGGGATATGTAAAGTTAATTAAAGATTGATCCACGTCATTTAATGTATGGGTAACCATAATTAATGCATGTTTTCAAGATTTAATTAGAGACTACTTTGGAGAAGTAAATGTAATGTAAATGATGGAATAATCTGTTGGATTTGACCTAACCTAAGATCTATGATCTTGATTAAGTGGCAAATATTTATCTGACCTAGATAGGGAGGTATATGATAACCTCAAGGGTTATTCATTGTATGCTTCTAGGCATGCAAGTGTGTGGAAGTACATGTGTGTATGCAAGAGGTTTGCATAGTTGATTTACTGATTGGCATGATCTAGCAGAGAAGGCTGAATACAGAAGTAGAGAGTTGCATGTGTGATTGCTTGAAGGATTTCCAAGCATATTAGAAGATTGAAATGCCAATGCAGGCTATTCAGTAAGTTTAACATTAGAGCTTTAATTGGATCTAAATTTTCAAAGTAAGTTGTATGTATCATATCACAACTGCTAATTACTTTCTAACCATTGTATCAGTTAAATCCTTTAACAAGGTTGACCTAACAGTCATTTATATAAATCCTCTAACAAGGTGACATTCAGGTGGAATGTTCTAAGTCCTCTAACAAGGCCACTCCTGACAGGGTGATTAAATCCTTTAACCAAGTCACACCTAACAGTGTGTTATTGTAACCTTTAACAGGGTTGGCTTCTAACAGAGCTCAAGAAGAGTGAAAACTTGGTAGCATGTTACTGGTGGTTTTTCCCATATTGGGTTTCCATGTTAAATACTTGTGTCAACTTGTCTGAATGCTTATGGTTTTTTTTACTGTTATGTTTCTACAAACAATTTCATTAGATAGTAAACTGCATGATTAAAGTTATTGACATATGCTACTGCTGCCGAGTAGATCTAAAATACAAAAAAGTTTTACTTTCTACATCTAGACCTAAGGATAACTGATTCACCCCTCCCCTCTCAATTATTCTAAATTCATTCTAACAAATTCCTCATCTAAACAAGCAACATAATCTAAATCACCTGTTGTTACAATTCCTAAACCAACAACAACAAGACACACTATTTCTATACCATCTACCAACTATAACTTGGTAGACCAATTGCAAAGGACCTCAACTCAAATAGCTATATTTGAGTTATTAAATATCTCTTCAGTGCATAGGGAAGTTCTCCAACAATCCCTACATTCCACAAATGTTCCAAAATTCATAGATGTAGACAAGTTCTACGCAATGGTCAATCACATATCAGCTCCACATTACCTCTCCTTTTTCAGAGGAAGATGACAGATCTTTGACTCATCTATATAACCAGCCCCTTCACATTGAAGTTTTGATCCACAAATATTGTGTAAAACATGTATTGACAAATGAAGGCACAGGGTTGAATATATGTACTCTCAATCTGATCAATAAATTGGGTCTTTCAGAACAATAATTGATTCAAGAAGTAAGATAACCATCAAGACTTATGATGAAGAAGAAAGATCATCCAAAGGGCTAATTATTTTACCAATAAGCATAGGACCAATTGAATGGGGTGGAAGTGAAAATTCCCGCAAATTCAAGCTACACTTACAACAATGTTAAAGTAGATAGTATGGTTCCTCACAATAAGGAAGGTCCAAAAGAATTCCCACCTAAAACATCTAAAGACATGGTGATGAAAAGCTTTGGAAGGACACTACAACTTGAATAAAATAGCATGGGGGAATACAAACTAGACATGATGCCATCATTGGCTAACATTCCCGTGTCTCCAAGATTTTATGGAAACTTGTTGGTGTTTGAAAATGTTTATGCTATTTAAAGATACCAATATGCCTTGAGACTGATGTTAGGATTGGTTAGATCCAAGTATGAAAGCTCTGCAAGAAAAATAGACCAACTATAGGGACAAGACTACTGTCTGCACTTTTGGCTCTATAAAACCAAGGCAGGTACACTTAATCCAAACTAAACTCAATTCTTTACAACACCTTTTACTTCTGGATTTGAAAAACATATAGATGGTAAGTAAGTACTAAATGCCAACCAAGCATTCATTGACTCTCCACTACCATGGGTGGGATAAGAAGAACAACTGTAAATGTAAAGAACTTTGGTAATGAGTTTGATTTAAATTTGTGGGACATAACATAGCCAAACCATTCAGACTTATACCTCCAAAGAATATACTTGCTTTAGATCAATGCCTTATCTATTGGGAAAACTCCTAAATACAATACTGCAACTGAAACAACCTTATTGGTAAAGATTCAAAGCCATAAACATAAATATCTTAGGTCACACACTACAAGATCCTTAGTAGATAACTAGATAGAATCAATGTAATATCCAAAGCATTTTAATTTGATGCAAGATCAAAGACTTATGGAATATACATATGTATAAACAAGACTTATATAGTAAGCCATAAAAATTACAACTCACAGAGATATCACAAAGGAGAGACTTAAAACTTGAGAATACTTATATTAAGTATGATGAAGTCTTGCTTCTGCAACAATATGATAAGGAAATACATAGTTCAATAATATGAAAAAGATCATAAGCTTTATATTCTATCTCAATACAATCTGAAATACATTTGTTATATCCTAGACTAGAAACAAGTATAAGCCTAATGCCTTCTACTTTCCCAATTCTCTAGCCCTTACTAAATGGTCTTGAATATTATTTTATAGGAACAAGAATGCTACAAGATTCAGACCATTTAGGGTTAGAATTTACAACCAATCATGTCAAGTATTTAATTCTATTGTCAAGTTGAAACCCTATCTCTTCTCTTCAATCTGTGAAAATATGATCTGCAATCAATTTTCCCTAATCCATGGATGTGAGTGCAGTACCCTAAGGTGCAAGAAATTCCAAGGCATGACTATGAAAGTAACTCATATAAATGCAGAAATGACCAAGTGCCACTCTATGCACTTATCCTTTGATTATAAAACTCTATCTGTCAACTCTGAACATAAATGCATCTCCACAAATCATATTTGTATCCCTATGGTCTTCAACATTTGTTTAAAGTCAGTCCATAAGATCAGATCATGACATTTATAGATCTATGACAAGATCTGAGTCCACCACCATGAAACCCTTTGAGAATAGATTAAAATATTAAAATTACAGTTGTAACGGTCATAGTTGGTGTGGAACAAGACTTTGGATGGTCGAGACCAAGCCATATCACAAGTTTAAAACATATCTGTTGATTCCATTATGTTAATTGGACACACGGTAGCAAGGTGCAATGCCTCAATGACTAGATCTTGTACATCTTCCTTTTGAGCCTTTACACCTACCGTTGGATCTTTTCAAACTTGTCTGCATTTTAACTTATCCTTGTCCTTGGGTTCTAACCAGTATTTAACCTTGGCTTTATCTGGATATTGCATGACTGTTAAATCTCCAAGTTGCTAAACTATTTAACTAACCCTGGATCAGTTGGGAGATTACACACACACCGCTAGATCTTCATTTCATTGATGGTCTGTACTAAATCTCAAGACATATCTCCACTTGACCATTTCATTGTGATATTAAATGCGACCAACATGATCAACGCTGCATCAACGGTTCTTTCTTAATCTCGAGATATTAACTTAACCCTAGGTGCATTCAAAGATTCAGTGACCAAGTAGTAAAAATAACTTTTCCTTGACCATGATTACATTACGAGATTACACAACTGAAGAGATCTCCAAGTCATGAGATAAAAACTTAACCCTTGATTTCATTCCAAGATCTCATGCCAAGCACATGATTTAAATGAGATCCATGGTCTACGCTATATCTCTAGACATATCATGACATCATCAATTCATTGTGAGATTAAGTTCTAGCCACTCATCTCGATCCTAATCTACAATCCTTTCCAAGTATCACAATCCTTCTATACTTGATCAATTCTTCATGACATTACATGCCAATTGCATGATCAAATCAAGATCTATGCCTTGTGCTTAATCTCAATATTATTTTTTACTTGCTTATTTCTTTGTGAGATCATGCACCAACCCTAAGATCAACATTACATTGATGGTTCAAATTTGATCTCAGATAACCCATTCTTGAATAATATTAACTTGATCAAAACCCTAGTCCATTATGAGATTGCACAACTGAAAAGATCTCCAAGTCTCTGAATGTTTACCTTTACTTGGGTTAAATCTAGATATGTGGCACAAGCCCTTAGATATCTACTCTGATCAATGGCCACGATCCCTCCATGCAAAATCCACTTGAACTTTGACTTACCTCTCTTAACAATGATTAAATTGAGAGATTCAGTAACCCAAGGAAACTCGAAGTTGCTGAGTACTTTTCCTATCTCAAGTTACATTATGAGACCACACGCCAGCCCTATGATCATGTCCAAAATAGAACTTAATCAATGAATTGCATTGAATCTCTGAATAAACTTGTACTTTGTTTGACTTAAGAAAAGATTTACTGCAGTTAAATATGGAGATTGGGAGATAAATGTGATCACCAGGTCGCTAGATCATTTCTTAACACTTGATTTTGTTCCAAGATCACGCACAAGCCACACACTCAATACAATAACTTAACAAGATCAATGGCCTATGTTAAGTCTCTAAAAACATGTGTTCTTGGCCATTTCCTTTTGAGATCAAGTGCAAACCACACATCTCTAACAAGATTGACGACCCTCATTTAATCTCAAAACATTTTACTTAACCCTAAGTCCATTATGAGATCATGTGACCAAAGAGAAAAGTAACCTTGCTTCTAACTCTGGGTCTATCTAGAGATCACGTGACCAATTGAGTCACTAAATTGCTGAAAGAAAAAATGAACTCATGGTTTATTTCAAGATCACGTGCTAGCCATAGGATTAGATATGCATTGATAGCCTGCACTGAATCTCCAAATAAAAAGGCTGACATCACCTTTGTCTAGAAATCACGTTTCAACCACATGATCAAGACCAAAATAGAGCAAGATCCATAGTGCATGCGAAATCTCCAAATATTCCATGACTTTGACTTTTATCCCAAGATCACATGCCAGGTATGAGACGAAAACTTAAAGAGAACTCAATCAACGACCTGTGCTTGATGCTGAATGAAAAAGAATATTTGGTTGGGGTTACAAGATTAAGAGATAGAGGCCTGTAAAAGTACACATGACTTAAAATTGGACTTAAGTGACTTGGAAAAGTAACATGAATTTAGAACATGCCTTGAAGGGTTTAGGATTTTAGCCAATTTTGACACAACAAGACTTAGAGCTTTAGGCCAAAGGCCATGAATAATTATAGAGACAAGGGGAAAGAGCTTGGAACCATGAAAAATTTTGCAAGTGCTAATAGTGGATCCATTTGGAGATGCATGCCTCTTGCAGGAATGACAAGGATTCATGATTTCTAGGAGAAGAAGGCCACTAGACAAAGAAGGAAACTAACCTAAGACAAGAAAACATAGAAAGAAAATATGTACATACTTGCAGTAGAAAAATAGCTCAGCTCTACCACTTATTTACTGATCAGAAGGACTCAAATCAATCCTAATGGTTTGAAACCATCACAAATTTATGATCCAATTTTCCCTTGTCATAGACAAAATTTTCTGCTCCCTGGCCTAGAAACAAACTGAAACATTCTACTTCATCTATCTGATGAGATGCATTTCCATGTACCATTAGCTCATCATACATAAAATTTTCATCATATACATCAATTGAGCCAAAAATAAAATCAGACATATGTGGAAATTGTAAAGCATGTAGCATATGTATGTCACATTCATTAGATAAAGAAAAATCATAACAAATGATATTCTCAACATTTTCTAGCTCAATGCCACACCTTGGAGATTCATTATCCATCTAAAAAAGAAGGCACTTACATTATTCCACATTGTTGGATCCCTTATTTAATATTCTATCATTTGTTTGCATAGAAACAGTAGAATTTCCCAACGAATTTTCTTTTAAATCAATAAACTTATACAAATCAATTTCTTGTATGTTAGGCGGATAACACTCATCCATATATTCATCAGGTAACTGCACATTTTGAGAAATTGAAAGAATACTTGGAATGGAAGGGGATAATTGAAGCTTTATGTCAGAGACATCTACCAATGTTCCATCCTTGGCCTTGTACCATTAAAACAAACAATACATAAATCATTTTTTTCTGCAAGATTACCCTTTTCTTTTGACAAAGGCAAATGCTGGACCTCATCTTCAAGCTTAAAACCTTGAACTTGTAAGGATCCCATATCAACATCCAAGAAACAATTAGTAGATTCATCTTCATTTCCTCAATCATATGAGGGGTTTTGGTCTCCCTAGATACCTTAACATTTGTTTCCAGCTATATCAAAAGTTGCAAAAGAGAGATTGCACTGGATACTTCCTCACATTGAGGCATTCCATTTCCTAGAGAGAAAAATTCCATATTGAGGTGGAATGTCAACAACTAGGACACTCATTGTTAGTATCATCTCTAGATATGCTGCCAATGTATAAGGTAAAGCCTTAATAGTACCAATGAAAGGGATTTCTCTGGAGTCCATTTCCTAACATCTTCGATGAGGAGTGTCAACTTGCACTCCCATTGCCTTCATTATCTCTATAGGCATAAAAATATTGGATGTTCCTAAATCAATCATATAATTTTTTAGCATCTTACTATTCATAACTAAGGTCAACAAAAAGGGGTTCACAACTCACAAAGGAGTAGTGACATGGTTTGTATTTATGAAAATATGAGGGATCTTAGAAATGATCTCTTCTGATTCTTTTTACTTTTTATCAGATTTCTCCTTATCAACTCCTTTCTTCTCATCTATTTCTTTTTACTTTTTATCAGATTTCTCCTTATCAACTCCCTTCTTCTCATCTATTTCTGACTTCAGGGTCCCTACGAAAGAAACACTATTTATCCATGCAAGGAATTTTTCCTTATGTTCATCTATTCTCATCATTTCTAAAAGTGGGACTTTGACAAAGATTTTTGAAAACAATTGTCCCATATCAACAGGGGAGTAAATGTTGTTAGAGATATCGTGCTTTATAGTAACAACACTTTTATCTTCAGCTTGTGTAGCCTTGTTTGGCTCAACCTCTTCATTATCCTTTTTCATAAAGGACACCCCTATCTTTGGTGTCTTTTCTTTAACCTTATGGACCAGATTTGGATTACTTGGTACAGCCTCTATTCTTACTTTTATTTTCTTGACACCCTCGGCAATTTCCTCATTTTATATTTTACTATGCAATTGTAGATCTACATTAAATAATATTAAATTACTTAAATAGTAAAGCATGCAATTTGATGCAACAAGGAAAAAATTCTAAATTTAAAATTAATTCTTTTTTTAGAGAATTTTTAAACATGCAATTAACTCTATGCTTTTGTTTCCATGCAAATCTGGACCTAATTTTTGGACAGGAACCTGGTAAGGGTGCAATTTTCTTTCCAAGGTAAGGGATTTATAGATCTGAGGGTTTTAAGACAATTTTTACAACAATAAAAATTTCTCTCAGAGAAGACTCTTTTCACAGATTTGAAACCCTAAAGCTAATATGGAAAACTAAATCGTTCCAATTGAAAAACCTTAATGCCCATTTTGCATCCAATACAATAAAATGAAACCCTTATGCCCAAAAATACAGATCTGGCATGCGAACATGAAGGAAACCACAAAATTGATCCAAAAACACATTTTCCCAATTCTAAGAAATCAAATCACATGATAGAAAATGAGGAAGATTCAAACAAAGGATCCTAGCATTTCAAATGCATAGAAGATAGGGATCTGAAAGCTAGAATTACAAGAATCAAGATCCTTCTTTAGTAACTAATGAGAGGAAACAAATCCAAATCCAAAGAAAATCACAAATCCAAAATGCTCCTAAGCTTTCACAAATCCTCAATCACCTGATTTCTTCTTCTCCCCTGATTAAACAACCTCCAAAATGGCTTTCAATCCAAAGATGTAGAAAACAAAGCTATTAGGTTTGCAAAAAGTGAAACCCTAAAGGGAATATTATTTTTCTAATTAATAACTAAAAGAAATTCTTTATTTTCAATTTTCACTTAAAGCATGCACAACTCAACTTTATAATATAAGAACAAAGTCAGAATTGAAAATGCATGAGAATATATTTCAATTAAATTAGATCAATTAATCATGCAACTTAAAATATTATTCAATAATTCAACTTTGCCCAATTAATTACAATTAATTGGATTTAATATTTATTAAATCTCAATTATTTAAATCAAGACTTAATAATTAAATCAATTAATTAATTATAGGTATTTAATTAATACTTAATTATTAAATAGCCTTATATTCAATATATCAATGTTTTAACCTTATTAAAGGTGCAATTATTAACATTAATATTTACTATAATTATTCATTAAATAAATCAAGCCAAAAGCATCATTAAATCAATTGAAAACCATCTAATCAGAAAAAAACTAAAATAGAGAATCAACTTAAACATACACTAGCACACACAGAAAGGCTCACAAATCCACATCATTTGACGGATTCAGACAGGGTAGTCAGTCAAATTCTTGTCTGTTTCTAGGACAAAATAAGGGTTTAGGGTATGTATTTAGGCCTGAATATTATCTCCGCTCTCTTACCATTGAGATATTGCGATAGGGCTCACTCCTGCCAATTCAGGGAAGACGTGGCCCGATACGTATAAACCTGTCATCACAAAGATGAACATATGCATACATATTGTAGACACCTAAAACTAGGTAGGTGTCTTAGAATCATCCAAATCTGAAAATCTTAGCCAAATGCTTCAAAATTCTTCAAAATGGATCAAAATCAATTCAAATGGACATTTATCAATCAAAGTGGACAAAATCAATTTAAATCAAAGGATTAATTAACCATGACATCATATAATCAAATATAAGCCTAAAAGGATCAATCAAAATTATATAATTGATTTTAATCAATTAATTGTATAGATTTAAATCAAAAATCAAATTGAACCTATTCATTCCTACATGGTTAATTTAATTAATTGATTGAATTAAATAATCCTAATATATTTCAAAATGAATTTGAGAAACCAATGGGAATTGAGAACACAAAAGCACATGCATCACTGCTAAATTTGAATCTCAATCACTCATTTTCAACTTTGAATCTCAATCACTCATTTTCAACTTTGAATCTCAATCACTCAAATTTGTCCCTTTGTCTCATCCTTTGAGACAATAATTTAAATTGTCCCCCCATTTGAAACCATCTCAAAGCCTTTCACTCAACCAAGGCTTAATCATGATCAAGTAACTCTACCCCCTACACTTGGGAATTTTCTATAAATACAAGCCATTTTCAAGCATAATCAATCCTAGAAAATTCGAATACAAAACATCAAACCTATAGGCAATTTCATAGCAATCTTGAGCATTTTTGAGAGTTTCATATCAAATTGAGCATTATGGAGAGCATTTCATGAGTATTTGAATTCACAATTGTTATCATTTGATAGAATTGAGCTAGATTAGGCATATAATTTTATCAATTTATCATTCTAGGATTGTCACTAGTAGAGATTAAGGCTGAGAGCTTTACTAGCAAACTAGTTAGAGAACCATGAGATGTTTAGTGATTTAAATGTAATTCTTTAGTTTAAATTGTTTAAGTTTTTCCATAGAATTGTAGTTAAATAAATCAATCTCATGAAGGTGTAATAAATTCACACACAAATGACGCCCACCGTGGGGCTTTAGGCCTCTTTTTCATCATTTTTCAAAGTTTTGTATGTATTTTTTCTTCACTTTGTGAAAATTTTGCAGATTTTTAGGGAAGTGATGCCTATACACATTTCAATGACACCTGTCAGAAGTTAACTGACACCTACATAAATCCTTCTATTTCTGTCTTTTTTTTCTGTGCCGCCTGTGAGATAAATTGTCACACCTATGACAGTAAAGAATCGCCTGTGCCTCGGGAAAAAAATGCTTGCAAACATTTAAATGATGCCTAATAGTGTTTGGTTCATGCAATTTTCAGTTTTTGTCATGCCTGTCATTTAAACATTTATGCCTAGCAGAGTTAAATAACACCTAATTCGCTGGAAAGCCACGCTTATGCAATTTTAAATAACGCCTAGGAATAATTTAATTACACCTGCTAGCTGTTAAATGTTGCCTGCTACTTTTTATATTCTTTTGTTGATTAATCATTGATTTCAGATTTCTAACTCTCTGTCTGTGTGTTTTCTACAGATGAATAGGCATGTGAAAGTACAGAAACCAGAAAGTAGAGTTACAAAGGAAAGCAAAGAGGTAAGAGCTTCTAAGAAACACTCTTAAAATTTTCATAATGCTTCTATTTTAGAGAATCTACAAGTAGAAGAACACTTGTATGAGCACGACATAAAATTTAGTAGTGCATACAAGAATAAGTTTCCAACTCTTAATTAAGTTCATCCTTTAAGTTCTTAAAATTTGTTTTTCTTGAAAATTTTAAAGAAAGAGCTCAATTGCATTTGTGCTTTTGCAAGTTTTTCTTCACTTTTATTGTTTGTGTTGACTAACTTGTTGGAGGAGCTGGAGTGGGAACTATCACCACTTGGTGAGTTGAAAACTAAGAAAAAAACCTCAAAAAAGTGCCTAGCCTTTTCTAGCTTCGAAAGAGGTAATCTACTTATCAAGCTTGTTTTCCCTTATATTGTGGCATTTCAATTTGAACTAGTATAAGTAGGGAAAACCCTATTATTGTCCATTTCAAACAAAGCATTAGGCATATGCTCTCAACTTCTTGAAAGTTGATCAAAAATCCAAACACGTTGTGTTTAAAGTGGTAGAAATAAAGGGAGGATAAATTGAACCATACACTTCCATTTTAAGAACTTTTTTGTAATGAGGTTGAAAAAGAATCATAGTGCTTGAAGTATTTGGAATGAAGAAAGACAATAGGGATATGCTCTTAACTCTTTGAGTGAATCAAACTCTCAAACTTGTTGGACTAAGTTCATTTTTTGTTTTCCATATACATGCTAGTTAAAATAGAGCTTTAGAGGGCCTGCCTCTCGAGAATTTCCTTACGAGGATGGTGAGAGGGAATGACCCAAAGTGGGAGACAATTAATTTTTCCATGATACTATCCTACCCACTATAAATAAATGAATTCTTCCTTAATGGGAAGGTGACTAGATTGTGTGCAAGTTTCTTCACTTCCTCAAGTAGTCCTTCGAGATTGCGCAAAATCATATTTTTGTGCATGTGGGAAGCCCGCAAGGGGGTAAAATAACTTGGCATGATTTAGAACGGAGGTGATCTATAAAACCCAAATAAGTAGCAATCCTACCTTCTAGAGCCAAAAGTGTTTAAAAGCCAAATCTGGCTTTAGGTAGCTTGCATGGAAGATATTCTTGTTATATACCTATTAAAATGACCAAGAACATACACATTTAGTGTTGTTTTAGGGACATGAAGCAAACTTGATGTGTGTGTTGCGTTATTTTTCAATTTTCAAGCAAGAATATTCTGCAGAGCTAATCAAAAACATTAAACTTTTAAAAAATCCAATTTTTTTGAGAAAAAAAAACTGAATCTGCAAAGTGTCACCTATGCACAGTTAAATAATGCCTATGATACATTAAAAGATGCATGGAATCATTTCAATACCGCATGAGTCACTAGAAAGTGATGCCTGGAAATTTTTAAACAATGCCTATCAACAGGCAAAATCTACCTACTCCACTGTAGAGTGTCGCCTAACCAATTTCCAGTAAATGCCTATAAGTTTTTAAGTCACGCCTACACATAGGAAAGTGATGCCCAAAAAAAAAGAAGGGAAAATAGTGGATACTTCCCAAATACTTGGAAAATTTTGGATTTCAAATTTGAGTACCCTTTTGGGTTTTCCAGCTATTCATAAATTCAAATTGATTAAAATCCCAAATTTTGGACATCTTTGCAAAAATTGTGAGAGATTGATAAACTTAAGTGAGAAAGCCAACATTTTTAAATGTAATTCATGTCCATGCCTGCTTTTACATGATCTCACTACATTAAGAACACCCTATAATCAGACGGTTCGTATCTAAGGAAGGAGCTACCTTTCCCAAGTGACACATTTACTTCTTCAAGACAAACACAAGAACCTACAAGAGAAGAACCCATCATGTCTTTCCCCTTTGGAAACATGGGCCCTGATCAAATAAACCATGCTAATAAAGACATGAATATCAATGGAGGTGGTGCAGTTGATAACAATAACAATAATGGGGGAGGTATTGACCCTAATAACCAAGGGTTAAACATTAACAACAATGGAGGACCAATAGACCCTAACCACCAAGGGTTAAATAATAACAACAATGAGGGAAACGTTGAGCCTCATGATGAAGAAGAAACCAAAGAGAAGGTTAAAAAATCCATGCAAAGTCCCTTCTTCATGATACTTATGGAGAAAGTGTTGGATATAGATAGGGAGAAGTACTTTTTAGACCTTGTTCAAATGGGTCTTAAACTCCCTCATGATTATGATGTCAATCAACTTAAACAAAAAGAAGCTGAGGCAAATCCTATTGATATCATGAACAAAAAATTCAAACTCTTCCAAATTCAATTAGACACAATGAAACAAAGTGGGGCTCCTAAACCCTTTTTCCATTGAAGCTTTGTGTCGTTTTCCATTCGATAAAACCCTAATTATGGTTCCATTCCCAAATAATGTTGTTTTTCCTAAATATGACAAGTATGAAGGAGCATCTGATCCTCAAGATCATTTAAGGGAATTTTGTGCATTAAGCCTTGATTTTATGCATGATACAACATATTTAATGAGGTTGTTTCCTAGGAGTTTAGGAGGCATGGCCATGGAGTGGGTTTCCAAGTTACCCTCTGACATTCAAACTTTCAAAGAGTTGGCCTCCAAATTTGTGACTCATTATTCCTACAATATCAAACATGAGGTTACGATGATAAATTTATGTAATACCATGCAACAAGAGGGAGAAGGATTCCTAATTTTCTTACAATGATGGAGAGCGATATTCACTAGATACCCTTGAAGTGTACCTAAAAAATAAAACATGGACATATTTATTAATATCTTGACTAATGAGATGGATTACTAGTTAAGGATACAATGTCTTAGGTCTTTTCAAGACCTAATTGAGAATGGGGTTACCACGGAAAAGGTATTTGTCAAAAGTGGAGAACTTAAGCTTTATAAAAAAATAACAATAATACCTCTAATAACAACCAAAATAGAAATCCTCCTAACAATAACTGGTTTTGGATGAGGAATAACAACAAAGGAGTGGTCAATGATGGAGTTGTAGAGGAAAATAATTTGAAGGCCACCCCTTTCAATCTTACCAAAGGATTTTCTCAAGCTAATAATGTGACTCAAGAACCCAAAGTACCTTTCAACAACAACAATAACAATAATAACTTTGGGAACAATCAAGGGGCTAAAAAGCCTAAGCCATTCTTTACATCAACTCCTAAAAGAGCATTCACACCTTTGGGTGAACCACTTGAGAAGGAATTAATAACTCTCATTGCTAATAAGCTTATTGACTTACCTAGAGCTCAACCATATGAATCACAAATCAAACCTACATGGTGGAGTGAGTCTAGTCATTGTGAATACCATAGAAATTGAGGACATAAGATAAATGATTGCATGCATTTGAGACACGTAGTGCAAGATCTAATTGACAATGGTGTGATTAAGGTAGAAGGACCTTAAAATAAAGAAGACCACATGACATTTAAAACTCCTTTCTACAAACATGAAAAGGGTGAATCTTCCAATGCTCACAATGGAGGGAACAATGGCAACAATTCGAGAGGTAAAAACAATGTAAACTTTTCCCATAGCTATGACAATACTATTAATGCCCTATCCAAACATGATAGTACTATCAATGTTGTGGTAATCAAAGAAAAACCTATTCAAGAGACCTATAATGTTGTAACTAGGGGGCAAGAAGCAAGAGTTACCCTACAAGGAAGTGCCCCTAAAACCTTTGTTCTTACTTCAACAACTATTTTGGCTAAACCAACATCTTCTTCAATAAAGCCTTATAGTTTGGTGGATAAATTGCACAAAACTCCAGCACAAATCTCTATCTTGGAGTTGTTAAAACTATCTCCTAATCACATATAACTATTGGAGAAAGCCCTAGTGGAAACTAATGTTCCTATAACATGTCAAAAACTGAGTTGTTGATGAAATAATTTGTTCATGGAAACAATTTGAGTGTAAAAGTAGAGGATAAGTTTCAAAATATGGTAGGACATATCATAGCTCCTCATTGTCTTTCATTCTCCGAACAAGATGATATGTCTATTACCCACTCTCAAAATTTACCCTTTCATATAGAAGTGTTAATCCAAAGGAATAGGGTTAAGAGAGTTCTCATTGATGGGGGAGTCGGTCTCAATATTTGTACATTAAACCTTGTCAAGTCTTGAGGTATATCTGAATCATCCATTGAACCTAAAAAGAAAATCACCATTAAGGCTTATGATGAGGAAGAAAGGTATTCAAAAGGCATGATTGTTTTACCTATCCAAGTGGGACCTATAAAAAAAGATACTATATGTCAATTTCTTGACATGAAATTAACTTATAATATCCTATTGGGAAGACCTTGGATTCATGAGATGCAAGCGGCACCTTCTACTTATCACCAATGCATAAAATTTCCACATAGGGGTGAATAGATCACAATTGGAGGAGATTCTAATCCCTTTCAATATTGCAACACATTGAAGCCAAGTCATGAATTATTTATTCCTCACAATAGGGAGGGAGTCATCCCTAATGAGACTAATGAAGAACATAAAGAGGAAAGTTTTAAGTTGACATCAAATGCTACCTCTATCTCAAACCCTAATCAAACTAACTCAACTACGTCAACTAAGGGAAAGTAAAAGATGAGTTATGAGGGTCAAAATTCACATGATAATTCAGTTAAGACTTCTACATTGAAGATGGAAATTTTGAAGCCTACCAAGGAAGAAAGAGAGGAAGTTAAGAAGGATCAATACCAAAAGATGAGTGAATTTATGCACACCTTTGAAAAACAATGTAGAATCAACTCCAAGGGAGTGGGGGAATATTCTGTTTCCCTATCTAATTTACCAACCTCTCCTAGGACACATGGAAAACCATCAAGTGCTCATCCCCCTCATAAATACAACTCTCATTTTGTAAGAGAGAGTGACAAATCTTCCTTAGAGAAGGAGGATAATGAAGTACTACAATGGTTCTATAAGGAGGAGGACACTTCAAATAATCCCATAGAAAGGGTAAAACACATCAACATTCAAAATAATCAATATGGAAAAGGGTATCAAATTACGCAAAAAGTGGGATATAAGGGAAGAGGACCCCTAGGAGTTCAAAATAGAGGATTACTAGAACCCATTGAACCAGCTTGGAGATCAAAAGAAGAGAAATCTGGAATAGGTTTTCAACACAAGGGAGAAAGTTCAAGTCCAATGCATGATTTTCATGAATGTGTGCACATGGTAGGTTTCAAGAGTCAAGATGATTCTGGGGATTATGAGTGGGATTCCTTTTCCAAAGAGTCTTTTCATGACATAGAAGTTGATGTTATTCACACATATGCAACTATTCCCAATGTTACAAGTCAAGACAATGAATATCAAGGTTCAAATTCTACACAAGTGTCAAGTGAACCTCAATAATCAAACATAGGTCAAGCATCTAGGACTAGTCAATGGATAGGTGAACCTTGGGTACCTTCATGGAGGGGTGATTCAAACATTGTATTTAATCCACATGCATTCTTTCCCAGGGAAATCAACAAGGACTCTAGTGAAGGAGATTTTGATCCTACTTCCATGGAAGATCTTAAGGAAGCCCATGTCATAGACCTAAGTGATACAATGTACGAACCTTCAAATGAGGTCATGTCCTTAAACCCTTTGAATGAAAATTTTCCAAAGGAATCCTTATCCTTAATGCACCCTGAACTCATTGATTTGGATTTATCCAAACCAAATGACTTATTATACTTTCCCAATGACCTTGTAATGGCCCAATACCTAAATGCGGTTGAGCCATCTTCTTCCATCAATGAATATAATCTAGACATAATGATAGAGGCAGGGGTACAACCTCTCAATCCAAAAAATAAAAGAAAAAAAATACAAAAAAATGAAAAGGTCTAGTGGTGAAAACCACCATGTGGTAGTGCTAGAACCTAAAAAAGTCAAAATATCAGATGTTTCCAAACATGAAAACCCAATTGTGGAACCTAAGGAAGAGAGGTTGGATACCCTACCCAAACATGAAGATGAAAGATCACCCATCCTTATTGAACCAATAGAGAAAGTTAACATTGGCACTGAAGAGGATCCCAAGTTTATTCATCTAGAAGCATCTTTGAGTCCATCAGAAAGGAAGGATTTTATCAAATTATTTCAAGAAAAGAAAATTAACTTTGTGTGGTCTTATGACAACATGCTAGGGTTAGATCCAAGCTTTTTAATGCATCATTTAAATGTGAAACCTAGTGTGAAAACTATAAAGCAAAAATTGAGAAAGATGCACCCTCATGTGGCACTTTTAGTAAAAGAAGAATTTGAAAATATCCTCAAGGTTGGATTCATAAGAGTGATTGCATATGCAGAATGGATATCCAATATTGTATCAATCACAAAACATGACAAATCCATTAGAGTTTGCACAGATTTTAGAGATCTCAATATTGCTTTCCCAAAAGATGATTTTCCACTACCTAGAATTGATACTATAGCGGACTTAATAGCAGGTCATTCTATGCTTTCCTTGATGGATGGATTTAGTGGATACAATCAAATCTGAATCACACCTGAAGACCAAGAAAAGATAGCTTTTACATGCCCACGGGGAACCTTTTGTTGGAATGTGATGCCCTTCAATCTAAAAAATGTGGAGAAACTTACCAAAGAGCAATGACTACCATCTTCCACGATATGATGCATACTTTAGAATATTATGTGGATGATATTCTAGAAAAATCACATGAAAGAATGGATCACTTACCAATATTAGAAAAAATCTTCACAAGGTTAGAGAAATTCAAAGTGAGACTCAATCCAAAGAAATGTGCTTTTGGGGTACAATCCGACAAACTCTTAGGTTACATTGTTTCTGCAAAAGGCATTGAAGTAGATCCTGAGAAAGTACAAAAAATAATGGGCATGGAAATTCCTAAGAATATTAGCCAAATGAGGTCTCTTCAAGGAAGGCTTCAATCTATAAGGAGGTTCATTTCCCAATTGGCTAAAAAATGTCATTCATTCACAAGGTTGCTACATAAAGACACCATTTTTACATGGGATGAAGAGTGTGACAAAGTTTTCACATTGTTAAAAACATACTTGGTGAATCCACCCATCTTGATGTCACCTATCAAAGGAAAAACCTTTTTACTTTACATATCAGCAATGGAGAAATCTTTAGGGGTCCTATTGGCACAAGAAGTCAATGAAGGAAAAGAAAGAGCCATTTACTACTTGAGTAAAACATTGATAAAATATGAATTAATCTATAGCTTCATGGAAAGGGCTTGCCTAGCAGTGGTGTTTTCCTCTCAAAAGATTAGATATTACATGTTGATGCATAAAGTGAAGTTAATTGCCAAAATTGATCCTTTGAAGTATCTACTTAGTAAAACATCCCTAATGGGAATGATTGCAAACTGGGTGATGGTACTTAGTGAGTTTGACATTGAGTACGTGGATATGAAAGCAATCAAGGGACAAGTAATTGTTGATCGGTTGGTCAAACATCCTTTAGAGTCTACATATCCAATTCAAGTGGAGTTTCCTGATTCAGAGATTGTTAATGTGGAAGCAAAGACATGGACCTTATATTTTGATGGATCCTATACTCAAAGTGATTCAGGGGCAAGAATTCTTTTGATAACACCTCAAGGTTACACAATTCCCAAATCTTACAAACTATTGTTTCCTTTCACAAATAATATTGCTGAATATGAAGCTTTGGTCATAGGTCTCAAAATGGCTTTGGAATGGAATGTCACAGAATTGCAAGTTTATGGAGACTCTCAATTAGTCATCAACCAAATCAATAATGAATACAACACCAAAGGTGAAAAATTGATGCCATATAAAAGGATGGTGGATGATTGGAAAAAATACTTTGCTTTGATTACTTTTGAGGAAATTCTACGAGACAAAAATAGAGCAGCCGATGCAATGGCTACTTTGGCTTCATTACTTCAAATGCCTGATCAGAGTGTGAGGTACGAATTCTTGGTGGAAGAGTTGGAAAAAATGGCATTTGACTTACCCGATACCCAAATAATTTCCCTTCTTAATGGACATGACTCACCTTGGTATGGACCAATTTACACTTATCTTAAAAACCAAACCTTACCTTTGGACAAAACCCGAGCTCAAAAATGACATTTCATATGACAATCGGCTAGTTATACCATCCTATCAGACACATTATATTGCAAAGGTCTTGACAGAATGCTCCTTAGGTTTCTAGAGGAAGAAAATCAAGGTTATCTTTAATAGATTTCCATGAGGGGATTTGTGGGTCGCATTCGAGTGGATTAAATTTACCTAAGAAAATCCTTCGCATGGGGTAGTTTTGGAAAACCTTAGAGAAAGATGCTTGTCAATTTGTAAAAGTTTGTGCTAAATGCCAATATCACAAAGACATGATCCATGCACCTGCATAAGAATTGCATCCATTTATCACACCATGGCCATTTTATCAATGGGGTTTTGATCTAATTGGCATGATTTACCCACCATCTTCTAATGGACATAAATACATCCTCACAATGATAGAATATTTTACTAAATGGGTAGAGGTAGTTCCTTTGACAAATGCAATAGGAAAGTAGATTTCCATGTTTATCCTTAATCACATCATTTGTAGATATGGTATTCCTCATGCCATCATCGTGGACAATGGAAAACAATTCAAGAACAAAGATGTGGATGAACTTTGTGAAACATTTCATATTATTCACCATCCTTCCTCCATTTACTATCCTCAAGGTAATGGACAATCCGAGGTTACAAACAAGAACATCCTCAAAATATTGAAAAGATCCATTGACAAGTTACGAAGAGATTGGCATATTCAGATAAACCCGACATTGTGGGACTATAGAACTAGCATCCACACACCAACAAGAGCTACACCATTTTCCTTGGTTTATGGGGCTGAAGATGTTTTACCCCTAGAAGTTGAGATTCCATCCCTACGAGTATCACTACATGGATTAATCAATGATGAGGATTATAGGGCTGCCTAACTTCAAAAAATGGAATTATTAGAGGAATATCAAACACAAGAATATGATCATTTAAAGGTATATCAAAATAGAATTTCAAGAACTACAACAAGCACATCAAACCAAGAACCTTTCAAGTGGGAGACTTGGTGTTAAGAGAAAACCCTAAAAACCAAGCTGATAGAGAAAAGAAAGGAAAATGGGAAGAAAATTGGCTTGGTCCTTTTGTAATTATTTTTTCTTTTGGAATGGGAACATACAAACTAGCTGATTGTGAAGGGGAAGAGTTACAAGAGCCCATTAATAACATCCATTTAAAGAAGTTTCATACCTAATCAGATGAAAGAGAATCATATGAAAGAGTATCATACGAGTGTATCAGATGAGTTAGCATCTTCTTTGTACATGAGAAAAAGTCAAAATCTAAAAAAAGGAGAAAATATCAAAATCCAAAAAAATAAAAAAGATACAAAAGCCAAAAACAATGGAAAAGCATAAAATTAGAAAAAGGAGAAAATTGAGCATGAAGAAAGTCAAAAAAATTGTGAAATAAAAAAAGTTGTCTTGGTGAAAAACTAGCAAATAAGTGCCTAGATGATAATAAAAAAACAAAATCAAAACAAAAAAAAATTGAAAAATTTGAAAAAGAGAAAAGTGCCTTGGTGAAAACCTAGCAATAGGCGCCTTGGTAGAAAAAAAGAAAAAAACAATAAACCCAAAAAGTGAAAACCTACAAACAAGCACTTTTTGTTCCCTTAGGTCTTTCCTAGTTTCATTTGTACATATTTCTTTTTCGACATCTCATTTGTACATATCCTCATTGCATTCGTCATTTGTGCATAGTCATAATAAAGCCTTTCAGCTGTATTGTTGCATTCTAGGTTTCATATTGCCCTAAGTTTTACACATGATCACATTTCACATCTTGGTCACATGATAGAAGTGGATTTTTAGAATTTCAGAGCATAGATATTTTCGAACCTTTGATGGATATCATTGTTCAATTCAAACATTTTGATCGCTTACCTTGGTCCTTGAACTTCATTGACTTATTTTATCAGGATTAAAAAAATTGATAACACTTAAATGATCAGAATGTTTGGAATTCTTATTGAAAATTAGGATACATTGAAAAACACTTGAAATCTTTGATGATTTTCATTGACCTTTTCAAGTCATGTTCTTTTTAGCTAATCGATGATGTTTCGACTAGATTGGCGATGATGGAGACATGATGTTTTTTTTTACTTTTGTGTGATTATTTTGAGGAAGATCCCCTAACTTGTGTGAATTCGTCTAACGACATGGTCATCAAAGAGTCATCAAGGACATTAATATAGGAAGGAGGGTTAACCTTTGCTTTTTTACGCAAAAGGATACCTTGGCTATTTAGATCTTCCATATCTTAATACTAAAATCCACTTGCAACATTTAATCCATTGAAACCGGTATTCATACTCCCATAGCTTGTCATTCAACTAGTGAGGGTTGTACTAGGTTCCTAAAAGAGGTTACCAAATGAGATGAAATTCATATTCATATTCTTATGGTTGCAGTGGCACTAGTAAGGATTGTATCGACTCCTAGTTCCACAATGCTCAATGATGAAAATATATCTCTTTTGCAGTTTTATAGAAAATAACTAGTGACAATTAGTTGCATTGCATTGCATTTTCATGATAGATTAAACTAAATTATTTTAAGTATTTTTCCAAGTGAAGGGGGTTAATTATTCCAATCTTGTTTCATAAGATCATTTGGGGGGATTCAGTTTTCAAATATCCTTGTTTCAATCTATGATGTGAGATTATTTTTTGCATTACATTGCATTCATTCATTCATAGCATTAATCATCATCTTCATATTAGAAAAATAAAATACAAGAATAATTAAATCATTATCCATTTGCATAAATTTATTTAAGGAGCGCATTTCATATCAAAATTGCATACATCAAAATTCAAAAACATAGTTGCATTCATATAATTCATCTATATCTCCATGTATCCATACATCAATGCATTGCAATCATATAAAATCAGAACATCATATAGGAATAAGTGCATACATCATTTTCATTCATTTATCTATATCATATGTAAGATAGATTGCATCCATAGCATCATAGAAAGTAAATGCATCCATAAAATATCATATAGACATGTGCATAAAAGATATCTCACATCTAAACATCAACATATCAAGGTGAATCAAGGAAAATCATCATATATATGTTCATCAAATCATGATCCATCAAATCTGCATACCAAGATACAATGTCATAAACATGATACATCAACATAGTCTTGATCAAATCAATAAAGCATGATGACAAGATACATCACAAATATGGATCAATATCCATATATCAAGACCCAATAGGGGCACTTGATCCATCTCCTTTCTCATCAGGCCCTCTATCATCTACTCTATTCTAAGTAGGTTGTTGTCCTTGACTAGTGTTATCCACACTAGGCCTTTATGACATCATCACCATAAACTACTACATCATCATGACCACATGATCTAAATGACCAACCACTGCTATCAGCCCTATCTGTAAAGTTTGCACATCCTGCGTCAAGGCATCTATAACCTGCAGAGCCTATAGTACTTGTGGCTCTTGAGGAGCCTGAGGAGCCTGTACTATCACCTGTGATGTAACTGATATCTGAGGAGGTACCTGCTATGTTAGAGTCTATCTCTGTACTAGTGTAACCTGCTCTATATGTATGTATGAAGGAGCCTATGTTCCTGGAACCTGTCTAGCAGCTGCAATATGAGCCTATCATCCAACTCTCTATCTTTGTTGTCCCAATGATACCCCTGGGTGAGGCTGAACTAATCCAAGTCCCTGTTCCTGTTGATCTGGTCTGAATCCCCTACCTCTAGCTCTCACATGACCACCCGATGTTCGAGGTCCCACCCATCCTCTACCAATCACCCTAGGAGCAGCGAAAACTTTAGTGGCGATTATTCACCATTTGGTGAATGTCGCATGTCGACGACCCCGAAATTGGTGAATATTTTTGAAATATTGGATTGACCCTATCGCCTGACATTTATTAATATTGAACACAAATCTCGGGCCCATCGCCCATCGGTTTATTTAATTTATCCATTTCTTACACATCATCGCCAATGGAATATAAATTTTGGTCCCCATAAATTTAAAACATTCGCCTATAATTTCTAATTGACCCCAAATCGATGACCTATATTCACTTGGAATCTTACAGATGCGTGTCTCTAACCGACGTAATTTATCCAATTTTATTAATCATGTGAAGGTATTGGACGACCCATAATCACCTCAAAAATAACAAAAGATGTGTTATAATTATGCGTGCTTCACCAAATATTTGTATACCTAATACCTCCCGCCAAATTTTTCAAAGAAGGATTAGTATAAAAACATTTTTATATCTCTATATTTTACCATAGTAAAGTTTTATAAGTTTCAAACTATTGAGTGCAGCTATATACTCAATATTGCATTGGCGAGTTGCGACTACATTGCTATATTTTAATTTGAGGCAAAGGTAAGTGATAATTATTCTATGACTATGATTTTGAGTTCATTCACATTATTTTGAAATAGGTTTGCAAAAATGGGGTTTCTTTTCCCTTTCAGCCCAAAATACACTGCACACCATTGATCTGTACTCATCCAACGATCGTTGGCACTGTCGCACTATCGCAAGTCCCATTAAATTTTGGCTTGTCTTTTGACGTCACTAGAGTCTAGGACATGTGTGAGTGTAACTTAATCATTTTAAATTACAACTTTATCTTATTAGTTATTACATTTAATAAATGTTATTAAATGTTTAGTTTTACAGTGTAGTCAGATTTAGATTTTAATTCAATTATTTCTATCTTATAATCACACATTGATATGACACATTGGCAAATTAAAAATAGAAACTTTCTCTAGACTGGTAAAGAAACTTAATCATTTTAAAAATTCAGAATCTCAGTCTTCAAATTTAAAAAATGGAAGTACTAATCCATTGCTTAAGCATATACTTAAATGTCTAATACACAAGTAAAGAAACTAATTAAAATATTGCAATCACAGATAAGTCTAAGAATCATTTTTTGTACCCATAAAAAGAAAATTGAAACGAACTTGGAAAATTTTTATTATTTTTTTTTCAAAAATTTACATCATACAGTAAAAATAGAAACTAGTAAGAAACCTACTAGGCAAATTCTTATCGGTTTAAAAAAAGTGAAACTTTGCATGTCCATTGTGAAAAAACTAGGGTAACGAGAATGAGTATACTAGGGAATCATGGATCTTCATCTTCCCTTTCATCTGAGTGGAATTTTCCAGAGAGGATAAGCTCTGAGAATTCGTCAAGCCATGTGTAGTCTGACTCGTTGAATTCATCAAGGTAAAACCATTTCCAAAGAAAATCCCTCCCAAGCCGTGCCCATTTCCTGTGTTGCATTAGTTTCTCATCATTGAGGTTCAATAGAAAGGGTTGTCTGGCCACATTTTTGCTTGGCACCAACAACTTGTGTATATCTCTTGGCTAAGGGATCCCCACCCCTAATTCTGCAAAATAGCAACATTGACATCGTCCTTCAAGAATTTCTCTTTAAAAACCTTCCTCAACAACATTAGCATATCCACCTCCTATCCTCCAAGGTCGAGGAGAGACGCAAAAAGCTGGGATGTAATGTCTGTGTAGACATGGTATCTATCGACATTCTCAAGGAACTCTCAACCCAATAACATCAAAACAACAAAATTTATAAAAGCATCGCCACCAACCTCCCTACAAATGAAAGTGAGGATTTCTTCTGAGACATTGTCCAAAAAGGACCTCTAGTCATCTGGGGATGTGCATCTCAAACAGATTGGTGTATCCATATTTAGTTATTGAAATCCTAAAGACCTAAAAACCTAAACCTTAAAACCAAAGGCACAATTTCTACCACCAACAGCTCTGACTCTTAATCTACCAAAAGAAAAATGAAGAAGAAAGAAACCAGATTCTCTTTGAATAGCCCCGACCCCTTGATTGATAGTAGTGATCACAGATACTTAGCAATTAATAATTATTCTTTCTTTAATAATATTTAATGCAATTTCCATAAATTCATTATGTGTATTATGCATGTGAGAGATTTAAATCGACTATCCTTAATCTTTCATATCTAAATGTAAATCTTTCCCATAAATTTTCCCATAAATGCATGTGTACTATTGACAGTTAAAGATGGTAGTTAAAGAATGTCACTGACAAGGCATTTATTTCTTTTTGAGTTACAATTTACAAGTTCTAGTTGCACTATCCACCATCCATGTCAACAAATAACCAGTAGTAATAAACGATCATGGTTACAGTGCACTTTTTAAGGCTTGATACGTGTCATCATTCTAGTGACTTCTTGCAGAAATTGGTTTCCTTCTGAAATTTGATCCGAAATTAAATTTCATCATTGATCTAGGATGATCAAATGGTCTCAAATAATAATTTAACAATACCTAATTAGGTTATGTGTCCAATGTGTGATCAGTTATTTTGCAACAAATAAAAGTGATATTCACTGCATGTTGCATTAATTACAATGTTACATGTCATTATTTGGGTGACTTCTTGGAAAACTTTGTTTCCTTCACAAAATTGGGCCAAAATTAAACTTCAGCCATTGATCTAGGATAATCAAATGGTCTCAAATAAGACATTTAATATTAGTTGGCATTGGCCCACATGACACATTGACGAGTCCCATCTTTTGAAAATTGCCAAATAAAATATTTATTTTTCCCATAATTAACGATAGATTAGCCAATAAAATAAATATATTTTCAAACGACACATAAAAATAGCCAATACAAATATTTTTTTTACCTTCACAAGAAAATAATTTGCCTCATATATTATATATATTCCCCCACATTAATTTATAATTCGCCATGATTTTATGGAATTTTCATTCGGCAGGGAAAAAATCGCCTACACCTTTATATTATTTTCTTAATTTGGAAAAAAAATTTGCCATCATCAATAAAATTTTCCCCCTAAATTAATGTATGATTCGCCAGGCTTTTACACTTTTTCCTAGGAGGGGGTTTCTTAAAGTTATCCCTGCCTAAGAGCTCTTTACACTCTAGGAGCTCGTTGTCTCCGTCTCCTATCACCACCATCTCCTCCATCCCCGCCCTCATCACCTGATGTGTCATCTGCACCCACGATAGGCTCTGCTGGGTCAGTAAACCTCATGAATCTATGTCTGGAGAACCACGCTCTATACTCCATGGACATCCTTTCATCTTCTACGTGCTCTAACATGTCCCATATGATGAAGATCAATCTATCAATCTCATCGCACGCATAGTGAAAATAAATCTATGCACCCCACATAGATTGCTCAACCTGTACTTGGCCATACCCTTTGTCTCAACCTTTGAGAAAATCATTTAAATTGTGCCCCCATTTGAAACCATCTCAAATCCTTTCACTCAACCAAGGCTTAATCATGATCAAGTAACTCTACCCCCTACACTTGGGAATTTTCTATAAATACAAGCCATTTTCAAGCATAATCAATCCTAGAAAATTCGAATGCAAAGCATCAAACCTATAGGCAATTTCATAGCAATCTTGAACATTTTTTAGAGTTTCATATCAAATTGAGCATTATGGAGAGCATTTTATGAGCATTTTAATTCACAAGTGTTATCATTTGAGAGAATTGAGCTAGATTAGGCATATACTTTTATCAATTTATCATTCTAGGATTTTCACTAGTAGAGATTAAGGATGAGAGCTTTACTAACATACTAGTTAGAGAACATGAGATTTTTAATGATTTGAATGCAATTCTTTCATTTAAATTGTTTATGTTTTCCATAGAATTGTAGTTAAATAAATCAATCTCATGAAGGTGTAATAAATTCACACACACATATAATATAGAAAACAATAGTTGAGACTAGTTTATCATGTGGATCTCACCAAAGAAAGTAACTACGACTCTGTCCCATACCATACCAAACAATTCAAACACTACTATAAAACGTACATATGATCCATGTGCATATAGATATAGGGTCAGTATTGCTAGAAAACCATAATCAAAATGACATCATAACATATACATAGCCATCGTGAAATAATCATAAATCATATACAAATAGTTGATATAATACAACTAAATAATGGATCAATAGAATAATGAAAAGTAATACATAAATATCCTTAAAATCAATTGAAATAACTAACACATACATACAAAGGTCTAAAAGAGTTTGAAAACTGAAACAAAAAGGAAGACTAAGGGGTGGGTATTACAGATACCCTAATCATAAAAAAAATTAAGAGGATAATCTTATTGCACTCGCCGCAAATAAAATTCAATATTTGCAATCACAAATCCAAGACCTAAAGGAAGAAAAGGATACACCATCCAAATAATACTCATTACGATCAACGTTTCCTTTTCTCTTTAATCATGATCTAAACATGTCTCCCTATTCTTCAAACAAAGAGGAATCTAAGCACAAGAATATCATATTTTATCAAGAACAACTTCATGATCATCCTATCTTTGATCGAGAGAATGAAGAGAAAGTTACATCAAATTTTGTTGAGATTCTTGTCTATCAATCATATGACAACAACAAATCAGAAAATCATGATCTTGAATCCAACATCTCTTTCTCAAACACAAGTGAATTTAAATTTCCATTAGATAGATTATTTACTCCTTTGGTACAATCTTATGAATCAACTTTGGAAGAAATCCTTGAAAAAAATATCATCACATTTCCTCAAGTCACTTCATGTGGATTTGTATTTTTAAGCAGCTATTGTACATATCATAGACATAATGAATATGAAACTTCAAATTGCATGGAATTAAAGCATAAAATCCAAGATCTCATTGATGGTGACATAATTGAAGTGCAAAATCCTAATGAGACATCTAATGAAGAACAAGATACTACTCTCAAACAAGATCTAAACCATGAACCTATGTCTAGCAATGGTCCTCATGAAACCTCTAACTTTTCCTCTATTCCTCCAACTCCTAAATATTCACACCCAACTACACAATCTCCATCAAGAAATGAACCTAAGGATGATACTTTCCATGTTGACTATGTCTACCCTTAAGGGCTTCCTCTAAAAGAAATCCAAGCTAATTTACATCTTGTTGCAAGTTTCTTCTAGGCTTCAAAGGTCTTAGACCTCAAGCTTTCATGTGCTTCAATGCCTATCATGCCTATTAAAAATGATTCTCTATTATCCCTTCAAGAATCCCCCATGCATATCCAAACTCCTACCTTTTCCTTAGAAGTTGATACATGTCAAGAGAGATATCCATGTTGGATGATATCAGATTTGGGTACTGCTTATGCTGTTTATATTCATGTTTTGTCATTGATGTCAACATATATTTCTATGGAGAGTACAAATTGGTTATTTGACTGAAAAAAGTGTATGGATACTATACAAATGTTTTAGAAAGATCAAATTTGGTGATATGAAGAATGATGTGTGTTTACCTTAATCATAAGGTCTCTTAGCTTTATATTGCATATTGAGGATGTTATAGTTGTTTTAGTAAAGACTAGTTTCTGGACTGTAACTGTGATGCTTGACATAGCAGGTCTCTGTGTTTTGGGTATATCTTACAGGAGAAGATATTTCAAGTGATGCACGCTTATTTAATGACAAAGGACATATTGAGGAATGTTTGGTATTGATCAATTTTTGTGAGAATGTTGGTGACGTCAGATGTGGCATGTATTTTTGGGGAGACCTATTTGGTGGTTGACTTTAGAGATGTAATGTGTATTAAGAATTGTGAGCATGGATTATAGATCTTGGAATATAATTGATGTATTGTAATTGATGTTTACTTGGTTTAGGTACCTTGTGTATCTTAGAAAGGGGTTAAATAATTATTTATATAATATTGAAAAGCCTTATTGGCCGACCTAATCAATTATTTATATACTAGGAAAGATTAATTGGTTGACCTAATGAATTATTGTAAAAGGGTATATATGAGAGATCTTTTCTTTTGGAAAGATTCCATAGAGATTGAAAAGGCAGGGAAGTGTGGAAGCTATGAGGCTTATTTGGCTATTGGATGTAGAGAAGAGTTTGTGATTGTTATTCTTCATTGGAACTGACCAAGCAAAGATAGTTGCTATCAGACAGTTCATTGGATTGTATATTATCTATATACACTTGTTTGGATTGTTGATCCATGAGAGTGGATTTAACCTTCTTTGGGAAGTGTTCGTAGGTAGTGAGCCCACTGTTACTCTTTACTCCTAATAGGTTTTGTCCTTTAATAGGGACTATGTACTGTAATATTGTAACAAGCTCCTAACATGGCTAAATCTTTTAACAGGAATACTATAATCTTAGTACATCATTTGTGGGTGCTTATTCCCACCGAGGTTTTACCTTTAACATGGTTTCCTTGAAAACAAGTATTGTGCTATTATGTTTGCATTTACTATGTTATCATTTGAATTGATGTTTTGGTTTATAAAGTTTAAAGTTTAATAATCTATATCACAACTGATTCACCCCCCCCTCTCAGTTGTCTTGTGGACTATTATTCCTAACAATTGGTATCAGAGCTACTGGTCCTAAGAGAGAAATCTTAACAGCTTGAGGTGATCCTAAAGATGACTTACTACAGGAAGGATAGTCTAAAATTTAATCTTGAAAACTTTGGCAGTTGGAAAAACAAGATGAGAACACATTTTCTATGTTTGGGAATTGACTACTGGATGATCACAAAAAAGAAAGCAAAGATAACAAATGAGGATGAATTGGAGAAGGCTAATGAAGATTATAAGAAGCTATTATCATGTAATATGGTTGCAAGGGAATATTTGATCAACACACTTTCTGAAGGTGAATTCATAGAAGTAAAAAAATTGGATTCTACACATGAGATTTGGACAAGATTGGAAGTATTGTATATAGGAGATAAATTTACTAAATAGACAAAGCTACAAAATTTGAAGACAAAAATGGAATCAATAAAGATGAGAACATTAGGGAATATGCATAGAGAATTACTGAAGTGGTTACTGGCATTAGAAACTCTAGAGGTACTTACAGTGAGATCTTTGACACCTATTTACAAAACAAAAATACAGGCTATAGAGGAGATTATACCTTTGACACCAAACTTTACTAGAGAGATGTTGATAAAAAGGATATCTACTTTTGAGGCCGCAAAATTGGGAGATTGTTTACCTAAAGTTGAGTCAGCATTTAAGGTGACTGTCCATAGAAACAAAAATAAATTATCTAGAAATACAAACACCAGCAATGGTGATCTCAGAGAAGAGCTTGGATTCTATGCTGATGAATGGGAATAGATACAGGAGGAAGAAAGAAAGCTATACAAAGTGGTAGCACTGATTGCTAGAAGATAAAATAGAGGTAAGGGTAAATTTGAAGGAAAGTTACCTTTGAAATGTTTTTCATGTAATAAAATTGGTCATTTTGCATCTCGATGTCCTTGAAGGGTTCCAAACATAAGCCTAAGTTTTAAAAATCTAAGTATTCAAAAGACAAGGAATGTTATTATGCAAGAAAAGGTGTATCTGATGATGATGTAGACTATGATGAAATTGGATTTAATTCTATTAAGGATGATGAACCGTTGCATGAAGAAAAGGCCTTAGTATCCCATGTTGAAAAGAAATCTGAATGGATTATAGATAGTGGTTGTTCACATCATATGATTGGAGATAAAAAAAAGTTTGTGAGTCTGAAAAGATATGATGGTGGTGTTTTTAGATTTGATGACAATACTCCTAAGCTTATCATTGGAGTTGGCTCTATTTCTCTGGATGGAAAGACTTATAGTGACAATGTACTACTTGCTGATGGACTTAAGCATAATCTATTGAGTGTTGGGTAGTTAGTGGACAGAGGTTATCAATTGAAATTCATTGATGGGAAATGTTCTATCAAAAGTAAATCAGGTGACTTAATTTCATCTAGTACTAAATCTAGAGGTACTATATTTGAATTGAACACATCTAAAGCTTCTTGTTTTAGAGCGAAGGTTGATGACAGTTTGTTATGGCACATAATATTTTTTCATGTTAACTTTGATAACATTGTAAAGGCGAGCATGAAAAATGTGGTAAGAGATCTATCTAAGATTGTGAAACCATCTAACACTATGTGTAGAGAGTGTGTTATGGGGAAGCAAACTAGAAGCACTTTTAAAAGCAAAGCTTATTTAGCAAAAGGGAAGTTGGATCTAGTGCATACAAATCTTTGTGGTCCTACAAGAACAAGATCTTATTATGATGAAAGGTACTTTATACATTTTGTTGATAAATTTTCTAGAATGATGTGGGTTACATATTTGAGAGAAAAATTTGAAGCATTTGAGAAATTCAAGTTATTCAAATAAAAAATTAAGAATGAATCTGGTTTGAAGATTAAATGTTTGAGATTAGACAAAGGTGGTGAGTTTACATCAGATTTATTTAATTCATATTGTGAAGAGCATGGAATATTCAGACATACATCAGTACCTAGGACACCACAACAGAATGGGATAGCAGAACAAAGAAATAGAACAATATTAGATGCTGCAAGAACTACGCTATTGGAAGGAAATGTATCACATGTTCATTGGATAGAAGCTATTGGTACTGTTGTGTACATCTTGAACAAAATTCAGATCAGAGAAGGTACAAGTAAAAATCCTTATGAATTATGGTTTGGTCATGCACCTACTGTAAAATATTTCAAAATATTTGGTAGTAAATGTTATATCAAGAGAGATGATGAGATAGGGAAGTTTGGTGCTAGAAGTGATGAAGGTATTTCCTTGGTTATTCTACTAAGAGTAAAGCATATAAATGTTTCAATCTAAGATTGAGGAAGTTGATTGAAAGCTCCAATGTGAGGATAGATGAAAAGTTTCAGATTCAGGAAAGAATATATGACTATGGTCAGATTTCAGAGATAAAAGAGGTTACTGCTAAACTTGAAGAACCTTTGATGGTTGATAATGATATTGAAGATGAACTAATTGAGCTTACTGAGGCTCCTAAGACACTGAGGTATGTTAAGAAGAACCATCCTGAAGATCAAATAATTGGTGATGTAAGTAAAGGTATGATGACTAGATATAAAGTTAGAGATGAAATTTGTTTGATTTATCAAGTTGAACTGAAAACTAGTTATGAAGCATGTAGAGATGAATCCTGGACTAAATTTGTGCAAGAAGAACTTGAAAATATAAAGAAAAACAATACTTGGGAATTGGTTCCAAGACCTAAGGAAAACAATGTGATAGGTACTAAATGGGTTTTCAGAAACAAGATGGATGAGGAAGGAATAGTGGTAAGAAACAAGGCTAGACTAGTTTGTAAAGGATATTTGCAAAAAGAAGGCATAGATTTTGAATAAAAAATTTCTCATGTTGCTAGATTAGAAGCTGTGAGATTATTTCTTTGTTATGATGTACATAAAGACTTTAAAGTATATCAGATGGATGTGAAGTTAGAATTCTTGAATGGAGATTTGGGAGAAGAAGTATACATAGAGCAACCTGATAGATTTCCTTTGATAGATAATGAAGACATGGTTTGCAAGTTGAAGAAAGCACTATATGCACTGAAACAAGAACCAAGAGCATGATATGCAAGAATGGACAAGTACTTACTTCATCTTGGTTTCAGGAAAGGTAATGCACACAATAATTTATATTTAAGAACTGATGAAGATGGAATCTTAATCATAGAAGTTTTTTTTGATGATATCATTTTTGAAGGCAATGATAAGATGAATAAGAAATTCTCTAAAGAAATGGAAAATGAATTTGAGATGTCAATGATTGGTGAGATTAAATTTTTTCTTGGTTTTCAAATTAATCAGAATAAGAATGGTATTTTTTATATCTCAGACCAAGTATCTTAAGGAAATGTTTAAATTTTTTGGAATGGAAGTTTTTAAACCTGTTGGGACACCCATGGTGACTGGATATAAATTGACTAGTAATGATGAGACTCAAAGTTTTTTTTAGACAAAGTACAGATCGATTATTTGTGGTTTATAGCATCTAACTCACACTAGACTAGATATTGCCAATGTAGTTGGAATTGTGGAAAGATATCATGAAGATCCTAAAGAGACACACCTTGCTGTTGTATAAAGAATTTTTAGATATTTGAAAGGAATAATAGAATATGGATTGTGGTATGAAAAATTAGATGACTTTATTTTATAGGCTTATACTAATGTTGATTGGGTAGGTAACGTGGTTGACAGAAAGAGTACATTTGGTGGATCATTTTTCCTTGGGAAAAGGCTAGTTTCTTGGTTGAGAAAGAAGTAGGACTGTATTTCTCAGTCTACTGCTGAATCAAAGTATATTGGTGCTGCAATAAGTTCTAAACAAGTTGTTTGGATGAAACAAATGCTAAAGGACATTGGAATAATTTTTGAAGAGCTAGTGGTTATCCATTGTGATAAAACTAGCACAATGAATGTGTTGAATAATCTTGTAATGCATTCAAAGACTAAGCATATTTCTATTAAGTATCATTTTTTGAGGGAGAAGGTAGCAAAGAAAGAGATTAGACTGGAGTATATTAACACAAAGGAACAGATAGAAAATATATTTACCAAAACTTTGCCAAAAGATGCTTTTGAATACCTCAAAAGCATGCTTGGGGTGACAACCCCTCCCAGTGGTAATTAATTGATCTAGTCATGCCTCATTCTAGTGGCTTTCAGAGCTATATCATTTTCTGGACTTGATGTATGGATCTACTCCTCAGGGGGAGTGATCACAGGAATACTATGGAGCATATTTGGGTGATCTTGCACTTGGTTGTTAGACATGAAGATTTGAAAAAGATACCCCTTATAGAAGATTACAGATGAGTTATGGCACCGTTTTCCATTGTTGCAAAAGGGGGAAATATTCTAAGTAAAAATCTCTACTATTTTGGGGAGATTTGTGTTGAGGATATTGAGAAGATTTTATTGAGAGGGAGTACTTTTTGGGTTGATGGATTTTCCCATATGTTTTCATCAATGCCAAAGGGGGATATTTTTGGATAATATCAAATTTGGGTACTCCTTATGCTATTGATATTCTTTTTTGTCACTGATGTCAACATATATTTCTATGGAGAGTAAATTCTGGTTATTTGACTGACTAAAGTGTACAGATAATGTACAGATGTTTCAGAGTGATCAAAGTTAGTGATATGAAGAAGTATTTGTGTTGACCTTACTCCTAGGGTTTCTTGGCTTTATATTGCATATATATGATGTTACAGTTGTTTTAGTGAAGACTGGTTTCTGGACTGTAACTGTGATGCTTGATAGAGTAGGTCTCTATATTTTGGGTATATCTTATAGACGAAAATATTTCAGGTGATGCAATCTTATTGAATGAAAGAGGACATATTGAGGAATTTTGGGTATTGATCGATTGTCATGAGAATGTTGGTGACATCAGTTGTGGTGTGTATTCTGGAGGAGACCTATTTGGTGGATGACTTCAGAGATGTAACATGTATTATGAATTGTGAGCATGGATTGTAGATCTTGAAATATAATTGATGTATTGTAATTGATTTTTACTTGTTTTAGGTACCTTGTGTATCTTAGAAAGGGGTTAAATAACTATTTGTATATTGGAAAGCCTTAATTGGCCAACCTAATCAATTTTTTGTATATTGGGAAGCTTGATTGGCTGACCTAATAAATTATTGTAAAAGGGTATATATGAGAGATACTTTCTTTTGGAAATATGTGGTAGAGATTGAAAAGGTAGAGAAGTGTGGAAGCTGTGAGGCTTGTTTGGCTGCTAGATATAGAGAAGAGTTGTGATTGTTATTCTTCATTAGAAATGACCAAGCAAATATAGTTGCTATCAGAAAATTCACTAGATTGTATATTCTCTATATACACTTGTTCATATTGTTAATCCTTGAGGGTGGATTTAACCTTCTTTGGGCAGTGTGCCTGGGCAATGGGCCCATGGATACTCTTGAATCCTAATAGGGTTTGTACTTTAACATGGACTATGTACTGTAATGTTTTAACAAGCTCCTAATAGGGATAAATCTTTTAACAGGGATACTATACTCTCAATATATCATTTATGGGTGCCAATTCCTACTAGGGTTTACCTTTAACAGGGTTTCCTCGACAACAAGTATCATTTTATTATGTTGACATTTACTGTGTTATCATTTGAATTGTTGTTTTTGTTTATAAAGTTTAAAGTTTAATAATCTACATCACAACTGATTCACNCCCCCCCCCCCCCCTCACTTTTCTTTTTGACTAACAGTCCAAAGTGTGAAGAAACAATTATTGGTAAAGGTCAAGATCAAGATGCTTGCATTCCTATCCAATATTTGACAAAGGTCCCATATCCATAGAGTCTCATGATGATTCCATGACATCCTTACACTTCTTCTAATATGATACCTTCCCACATCAAGAACAAAGTATCCTTACAATTCTTATATTGTATCCACCTCCTAAGCAAGCCCAGGATATCCCTTGCACCATTTCCAATGAGCCTATTTAAAACCAAGAGAAAAGTACCCTTTATAAACCATCTAATGATACCTTCCTATATCAAGAAAAAATTATCCCTCCAAGTACTATATCTTATCCACCTCCTAAGAAAGATCAGGATATCCCTTCCACCATTTCCAATCAACCTATTGAAAATCAAAATCAAAGCACCCTGTCTACCTCATCAAATGATCCTCTTCCAAATCAAGATCAAAGTATTCCATCATCTCCCTATCATTATTCCTCATATCTACCTCAAAAATCCCTCTTCCTAATTCCTTTCATGGTATTAAATCCCCTCAAGCTTCAGTTTATCCTATCAAAGTTTCTCCTATCAAATCTATTCATGAGCCTATTGGTATAAAGATAAATATTAAAGATGAGAGCCTTGGAAATATAGCTCACTCTAAAGATGTTTATATCCCTTTCATACCTTATCTCCCTCCAATCAAGCATAGCCATATAACTCCCCCATCCTCCAAATCCATTCTTGGTTCCTATATCACAAAGCTAAAATATTCATCCCTTCCATCCATATTGGGTCATTATATTTCTCAATCCACCATGCCTACAATTCCTAGTTCATCATCCACTTACCCTATTAAGTATCAAGATCAACAAAGACACACATACTTGAGAAAATTTCAATAACATATCCATATGGACTATCCATATCATTTCTATCCATCCATGAACCCCAAAACCTTTGGAAGCAACTTGGCTGTCAAACATAAAAATCATAAACCCAAGAATGCACATAGGTACAAACATCAATGTGTACAATCTAATCAACATGTGAATGAAAATAAAAAATAAATATCTAAAAGGCTCCAAAGGTCCACCAAGAAAAAATAAATGTCCAAAAGGACGTAAAGGATCACCGAGAAAAAGAAATATCCAAAATGCCACAACGGTCCAACAAGAAAAAAGTAGAATCAAAGAAAATGTAGTTTCCTCAATCCCTCATCAAATAAATGCATTCTAAAGCATCACAAAGGAAAGAATAATCAAAGACTATGTGGATTCCCACGTCTCTTTTACAAGACTTGCACAAAAAAAGAAAAATCAAAGTTGACATTCAAGCTTCCAAAGGCTTTCGCTCCACCTTCTTTCAAACATTTTCCATCTTCCAAATCTATTTTGGGTCCTCATGTCTGAAAATCCATTACCTTATATACTTCATCACCTTTCCATCCATTTTAGGTCCTTGTGTTCCAAAATACATAATATTTCCTCCCTCACAATTTCAAGCTTCCCAATCCATTTTTCCTCCATCATTCCATCACTCTTCAAAGTGTGTGCCAAAGTTGATCTTGCCAACATTTACATCCATAATATACATGCTTCTTATCCTCCCATCCATTATCCAAAACCTACTTTTCATCCTTCCATCCCTCTTATCTAATCTACGACATTAAAACTTGACTACCATATACCTTTATCCTCCATATCTATCCTTTATCATCACCTTATGAGTATCTTTGAGAATCATTTCCATAGCCATGGTTCATTATAGTATACCTTTCAAAGGGGTATTATCTAGAGAGAAAGAGGTATAAATTCCTCCATTTCCTATCACACATTCACTATCTTTCAAAAAGTGAATAAAAACAAAAAAAAATAGAGAAGAAAAAGTAAAGAGAAATCATTTGTCGTATGGTGAAAACCACTTCTTGTGGCACCTTGGGAAAGTACTATGATGAAAACCTAGAAAATAGGTGTCATGGGTAATCCACCCTCTTGAACTCTACACTTGGGGAAAAGTTCAATCCAAGTTATCTTATCTATAATTTACTTTATTATTCATCATATCTTTCACCATCCATTAACAGATGTTAATCCTATCTATATACATATCTCATTTTTCACCTTTGATCTTGACAAGGTTGGACATATCCATGTGCATTAGGTTCTTGACTTCTGTTATCCTTTCAATCAGCCTATTCACTTGTTACATCCATGGTACCCTATCATGATCTTTCTTATCCCAAATCAACCCTTGTTATTTCTAAGCATCCTGAATATAATTCTAAACCATCCATTCATGGCTTCCATCGAACCTTATCATGATCATTCTATCCTATCCACATCCTATCCAAAATGATCCTCTAGTCTTGATAAAAAATGAAGGATGTAAAATGCAAAAACACGTCCATAAAACTGTCTTTACATGTCCACTCCTTTGGACAACACATGCCTTTCATTACATCATGTCATTACCCTATATGTTATCTGAAATCACCTCTAGCCTATATTGATGTATCCCTTTCTCTTAACTTGGATAATCTTGAGAAGAGAGTCCTGAGGGTCACAATACACATGCTTCCTCAATCATTTCCATATTCCCTCTAGCCCAATTTGTTCATTCAACCACTCATCATGCCTTGCACCTTGCTAGACATTGGGGGCAAACAAATTTGATCTTGCTTGAGAACTAGTTATCTTTAAAATCCAAATAATAAATAATAAATCATGTCCAAAATCAAAAATCAAGTTTCAAAAATTGACAAAATCAAGAAAAAGTCGAGAAAATCAGCACATGGGACATCACAATCGACAAAACCGAAACCATCAAGTCACAAATTTTCAAAAAAAAAAATCACGTATCATATCAAAAATTAAACTTTAAAAAAAATCAAAAAAATTATAAAAATCAAATTTTATTTCTATATTGAAAAATAAAAAAACCAAATTATATATATATATATACTAAAAAATTAAAATTAAAAAATAAAAAATTAAATAAAAATAAATTAAATTTAAATAAAAATTTAAAAATTTAAAAAATTTAAAAATCAAAATAAAAAATTAAATTTAAAATATATATATATAAACC
>MU224369.1:622514-657684 GCA_018584345.1 Thuja plicata
CACCCATTCTCTCTCCCCTCCCCCCGCTCCCGGTGTCGAGCTCACCCCCCCTCTCACCAAATTTTTTTTTTTATTTTTTCATTTTTTTAAATTTTTTTTTTATCATTTTTTAAATTTTTTTAAAAAACCCATTTTTCTTTCAAACTAAATTTTTCACACAAAAACATGGAATATAACATTTTTTCAAAAACCCACAATTTTTTTTAAATTTTTTGTCAAACCCTAACTAATTTTTAAATAGCCCCCTATCATGTTAAACACAAAACCACCTCAAATGTGCCATTTTTTCACCCAACATTAATTTTTACCAAATTTTTCATCCAAACCAGGGGCACACATTTGATCTTTAGGAGATCATCATTGAAACATGCACAAGCATAACACAAACATTCTTCACCAAGATCAGAAATCGTGACAATTGAACTTTTCAAAATCGAATCAAATTTCAAATTTCAAAATATCTGATCATTCCACCAATCTTAAACATCAACATATCAACATTAAATCCAAACATCGAATCAAATCTCATAGATGCATTTATACATAAAGCTTTTGTCATGGTTTTTGAATGTTGCTTTGGTCCATTATCAGTGACAAATCCAATTAGGGGCACAATTCTGATTCCAGGAGCTCATCAAAGTACATATGCAAGTAATATTTCAAATACCTTCATCAAAATCAAGAATCATAATCTTTGACACTTGTTGATTGATCCAAATATCAAATTTCCAAAATCCAAATGCATGACTAAAATCAAATTCAAAGGCTAAGCAATCAAATGCTAGGCTGGAACATCAAAATCAAACAATATGAATAAATGATTGAAATTGAATGGAATTTTTTCTAAGAAAATGGTCAACAAACAAATAGCAAAGTTAGTTCAAATATGTTTCTTGATTTTTATATCATGTCTTTTTAGCAGATCAATGATGTTTTGAACTAGATAAGAAATGATGGAGACATGATCTTTTCTTAATTTTTTCTTGTAAGGTTGATTCCTAGACATATGCAAGTTTGTCTAATGACATGATCATCAAAGAATCATCGAGGAAATTTATAGATCAATAGGGATCATACATTTTCATTTTTACACACAAGGATACTTAGATCATTTAGGTAATTCATATCTTATTTCCAAGATCCACTTGCAACATTAAGTTTGATCAAAACAGTATTCATACCCCCATGGCTTGGAAATCTCACCAGTGAGGGTTATATCAATTTTACTGATTCAAAAAACCTCAATGATGATAGTGGTCACATTTAATCTGATGAAAGAAGTATTCATACCATCATGGTTTGCAAATATAACCAGTGAAGGTTGTACCAATTTCAAAATGATCTCCCAAAAAAGCTTAATGATGATAATTGCAAAATAGAGATCCGTTAAAAAGTGACAACAATTTTAAGTTGCATTTGTATATTGCATTCATATTAGATTAAATACTTTATTATGGGATTTATTCAGGAAAGGGGGGTCAAACATCCAAGTGAAAGCATCAAGAATTCTTCTTTAGATGGAATATGTGGGACATTGATAAAAATAATACATCTCATTTACATCTCAAAATTGCGTCCACTAGGGGCATTTCATATGCATTTAGGAATAATTACATCATTAGGATCATTTCATTCACCATTAATTTATTATTATACTTAACATTTATATTCATTATTTATTATTTATCCTCATTTAGTTTCATCTCATTATCATTTAGTTACATTACATGTTACCAACATCATAAGATTCATTAAACGTTATTCATAAGCATTACATCATTATAAATCATAAAGATATACATAAAGCATTGCATTATCACCTAGAACCATCACATCCATAGAAAGATAAAACATCATTTTCCATACATTTTAGGGCATCCATACATAAACATCAAATGTATAGTATAAGAATCCATACATCCCGCATAAAAGAACAAAAAAAAACATGCATATAGATATAATCATATTCCCTACATCCATCTAATGTCTCATGGCATCATCATAAATTATCAAAATCATAAAGTCCACATATAATGGCATCAAAGAAGAGAAATATCAAAAGGAAGAGGTAAGATCTATCAAATGTCCACAATCACAATGTCCATCAAATGTCCATATCAAATGTACATATCAAGATACAACAAATGTAACATACAAAAGGGGATACATATGTTCATCATCAAAAGTACATGATATAATAAAAAAAGATCTAATAATGATTGCCTCCTGACTCTGTAGGATGGTCCATCAACATACCATCACATGTACTTGTATCTGCACCCATAGATAGCCATTTTCCAACCCCTGACAAGCTATTATTTTATCAGTTATCAAGTTCTCTAATCTGCCAATCAATCATATACCATCTTTTCAAACAAGTAAATCCTTCATCTTTGTTCCATTCACATCACATCAGTTGGAAGTGTTTGCAAAATAACATTGATCTTCGATTTTGAAAAGTTCAATATCAAGTATTATAGGTCCTTCACCCAGAACCCAAGGAATCAAGGTCAATTTGGAGTCTATATCATATAAATATATATCTTTTTCTATTAAGACTCCATCATCTTAGACACACTTCATTTTGATCAAATCCTAATTGGAACATTTGTTTATCACTTGTTTACAAAACCTTCATCAAGATTCTAGATCAATCAATGCATCATCCTATCTATCCAACAATCTATCAATAATCATTAATCAATATAGCATCAATCATCACAAATCATTCCATCTAGCACAATATCAATCATCAAATATTTCTCTTCTAATCTATTTAGAGATCCATCTCATCACACTTTATCTGATAGATCTCTCGAGGGGGCCTATCACACCCATCATCATCTTGACCAAATTATCTCTGGAGCATCTAGTTGGTATCTCAAGTAGATCATGGTCTAGGGCATTTTATCAACTTCAAAGTTCATCTTTTGTCAGGATTTAAATCGACAAGGATGACATTAATCAATTTTTTTGCAATCAAAATAATCATTTTTCTCAGCGTCAACACTTGCAAAATCATCTTGATTTCAATCCCGAGGGGGCATACTAGCACCAGAGTGCATAGTTTTTTTAATCAGGCCACCTTTTAAAATTGGGGACATTGGATGTCAAAATCAAGTGGTCAACACAAGTCAAAGAAGAAATCAATCAAATCCAAGCTATTATGAATTAATTGCAATCAATAAATCAAATCGCTAGGTAATTGAATTAATCATTTAATTGCTTAGTGCATCAATTGATTAAATTCAATTCATTAAATCAAACATGGCTAAAGTAATTAGTTCTTTTGAATTAATTCAATCCTAATTTCTCTCACCCACCACTACGTGACGAAAAGTAACTCAACCAATGGGGAATTAGAAAAGAGAGCACATGGAACACAAAAGTGTTTTTCTATCTTGACCACTCAATCCTATAAACCAATATTGTCCACACAAAGGGGACACATCACTCAACCTTAACCTCAACCACACTTTGACCTTGGTTAATTAAACTCACCCCCTACCCTTTGTAATTCCTATAAATAGAAGGCATTTCTTAGTGTAAATAACCAATTCACTTACCAATTCACATGTTAGAGCACCAATTCACTTGATATGAATTACATTTTGAATTGAAAATTCTTAATTATGATCATAATAGAAATTTTTATTTAGCATAGTTCTTCATCAAGATACTACATCTTAGATTGAATTGTGTTTTAATTAGCTTTGCATCATCAATCATATAGCATTTCTATTTTTATAATTTGTCACTAGGATCTCTACTGCAGTTGAGAGAAATAGTCCTTATAACTAGAGAGCAATAATATGCTCAATAGGTTTATCATTTTAATTCATCTAATAGTAGTTTATCTTTTAATTCCATTTGACTAACCCATTATTAATGTTTCATTGATTTTGTATGCATATCAAACATACAGACTACAGAAGTTCCAAAACCTCCTCTTTAAAACATAGGAATTTTTTCTTCAAAGTGCCACAAATTATCTATTTCTTATTCATTCACCTTCTCTACAAAAATAATTTCTTGTATTTTGTCTTTAAACTCTTAGTTGACTGCAACATTGTTTCTTAATTTCTCTTCTTCTTTTTAAAATATTTCAATCTTGAGGAGTATAAAGAGGGACATTGGGTTCTTGGTATCATGTTGGAAGTCAACTAAGACTTACCTTATATCATTAGCTAGCTCTTGATAAAAATCAACCTTCTATTCCAATGTATCCTTCTAGGTTATAAATCTAGGATCAAGCGTTCTACTTATTATTCATTCCCCTATTGTTGTTGTAGGGGGCATATTGGGAATATCTTGAAGTTCAAATAAAACAAATGGTAGGAAAATATTCTCCCTTTTGAGGGCTTATAAATAATTTCTCCACTTATCCATTTTACCATTCATTCATATATACATTTTCATTCCTTCTTGAATAAAAGATAATACATATACAATAAGTTTCTCCACCCACTAATCCATTACCAAGGTAATACTTTTAGCTCTTTTGATTTGCTTTATCTTATTAGAGTCTATTCCATGAATATCAACAAGCACATTTTTCTCAAAGGTATTAACTCCTTCTAGATTAAATCTAATAAAAGAGACCAAAGAGTGTCTGAGAAGCTCAATATTCTTTTATTCTTCCATCTTGACCCTCTAAGATAAAGCATTAATAGAATTGGTAACATGGTAAATTTCCCCTTTTGAACTAGGTGGACCCATGTCCACTCTGCTCAAAGAAAAATTACTTTCTGTAACTTCATCTTCATTCTTCTCACCAGTGGAATCAACAATCTCTACACCTCTGATCAGTCACAAGATCAATTCCCACCCTGGACATTATTTTATCCCTTTTTGGCTTACAAGTACCTTGAAATAACTTGGTAATGATATCTACTTATATTTCAACCATTGAGATATACCTTTTTTTTCTTTTCAATAAATTATTTGACCTAAGGAGAGGAGGTAGCCATAGTGGAATCAGAGACATTAGCAATGGCATTAATTGGTGGGAGAGTAGTAAATTGGGAAGGGCAGAGACCACCAATAACATTAATTTTTTTAATTTTTAAATATCAAATTGGAAATATCATCTCCTCCAATTTGGTGGAAGATCAGGAAATTACTCTCTTGAGTATCGCCTTTAGTGCAGGTAAAAATAATTGTAGCAAGGGAGTAAGGGGTGGAAACAATTTTATCAGTATCTCTCTTCGAAGAGTTTGAGGTACTTTCTTCAGATTTTGATTTCAATTCACATATTTTTCTCTCTTCACCATCTCCACCTGGTTGAGAGGCTTCTTCTGAGGGTGTAGATAGTAAGTTTGTAGGGGTGTTGGTAGGATTGAGGCCCTATGACACATTTTTCTTATCACTTGTGGAATCTTTAGGGGCTGAGGACCCAGTGCATTCTTTGACCTTCTTATCAATCCATATTTTAGTTTTTTTTCTACCATATATATAGACCTCTTCTCCACATCATGTCATCTCTATTATTCTATCTCAATAACTACATGGTAGAAATGGTGATATTTTGATATACTCCATCAATCATCTATGATCCATCATCAACCAATTCGTCAAGTATAAGGATAGGTAGCTCAAATTTTTTGACCTAATCTAATGTCATTCTCATCATATCTCTCTTGTGTACCTCTCTTATATCTACATAGTCCTCCCAACAGTCATTTATATTATCATAATTCAAATAAGACTTACCCCCATGGAAAGTACCATGCACAAAATCTTTACTATCAAAGGAGACTCTTGGAGGTATGGATTGGAATTTAAACTTATAGAGGAGCCTCTTTGTGGTGGAAGAAACATCAAAAATCTTACAAGTAAAAATAGACAAAGACACTAGGAAGGAATAGACCTTCTTCATCCTTTTTGTGACATATTTAACATTTAACCCTTTTATTTGTCTACAAGCCTCTAGGAGTATAAAATAATTTTATATATACCTAGGTAATTTATAGGAGATCTAATTAAATCATCAAATTCTAAGATAAGAAAAACTATCAAATTCAATGAAAAATATACCATAATGCTTGTCATGAGAGACAACTTCAGTAGAGATCCTCCTCTTCAGTAATCCTTTAATCTTATTTATCATCACCCATAGGAAAGAATCATTGACATCATAAATTCATCCATCCCAACTAGATTTTTCAACTAAGAGAAGTCTTCAAACCAAGAAGGTCCTAGGTTTGGCCAGGTAGCTTGGGTGGTTTCCAACACATAAATCAATAAGGAACACATATGAAAGGAACTAGCCTACCTGAAATGAGCAAATTGTTCATGTAACTACTAGTTAAATATATCTCCCCAATCGATATATTGTCCAACCTTGTAGATAATGTTGCAATGTGTGTGCCCTTGGTCTCCTTGTGTTGTGTAGTTGAGTTCTTGGGTTTGTGACATGGCTTAACTACTTCCTATCGATTCTAAGCTCTAGTGGTTATATCAGGCATTAATAGGTCAATATTTTGGTGCAATAAAAATTACACTTGTAACAAGTGGTTATCATATCTTAGAAACAAGTTTAAACTCCTTGCTTGCGCTGGGGGAGATTGTTCCAAGGTGTGTGCCCTTGGTCTCCTTGTGTTGTGCAGTGCAACTCTCAAGTTTGTGACATGGCTTAACCACCTCCCATGGATTCTATAACTCTAGTGGTTGTATCAGGCATTGATAGGCTGATCTTTTCATGCAAAAAAAATCACACTTGTAATAGATAAGTGCGTAAAATTGATACATCTAACCCACAAATTCTTTAGTTGCTAGGATCTTGACAATGCGGTACAACAAAACAATTAAATCTCCAGTTTCCTTTCAAAAGTCTCCTTATAATCGACGAGAGCTATGATTTTCCCTTTCTTTTTATTTTGAACCAGACTATGGAAATCCTATTCAAGAACTATTGATAATATGGAAATGGACAACTAAGAGGGGGGGGTGAATTAGTTTTCCCCAAAGCTATACTCCTTCAACCCTTAGTTCTTAAAAACCCTTAACCATGAAAACATTAATACTAATCTGATTAAGTGAAATGTGAAACATGCATGCATATACAAATTAGAATATCATCCACAATTAGACACAAGATATTTATCATGGAAATCTTGTTAAGGGAAAAACCACGATGGGGTTTTTTACCCACAATAATAAAATACCTTGTTAGAATTATAACCTTATTACAATCTATGGGGAATGTGTTGTCATATTGGAAAAGTTGGATGATGGTTGTGTTGGCATTGATCTAAACATAGAAGAATGATTAAGGAGAGGAAGCAATCAAAATAATTATTTTCTTAATGCTAACTTAACTGTTGTAAGTTAGCCAGTGGAGAAGAATAGTAAAAGGTCTGGTGAGAAGCAGATATTTCAGAGAAGAAGTCACGCTCATAGAGGAAGAATTTTGAAGATGTTTACTGTGTTCACCCAAAGTTATAGAAATTTTCATGATGATTTGTATAGGAAACTAAGTTGCAAAAGGTGACTGAAGACATGGTGACACACTGTGTCAATAGGAAGACAAAAATAGGTTTGGTGTACTCAATAGAGTGAGAATTTCATGGAGTGAACCTAGGATTGTGTTGGAGTCATACTCGAGTGTCTTCATCTTAGATGGTTTATACTTTAGAGTTTTGCAAGGTATAATCTAATGATCTCAGAGAATTGTTTACAAATTTCTTCAAGTGTGATGAAAAGGGGGCTAGACAATCCAATGCTTGTGATGAATTTGAATGATTGAGCATTTCTCATGATGCTATAGGATTTTTTTGAAGTATGTTCTTGATGAGTTTTCAATACACATGGATCTAAAGGATTGGATTGGTAAATTTTTTGGTCAAGAGTAATATTTTTATTATTGTTCCTGTTCTTGGCTAACCTAGTTGGTAAATCTTGTTGCACTAGTGCTAAATCATGAAATCTGGGAGATTTATGATCTCAAGGTGGTGGTTATGACTTAGCATCCAGAGATGGATTTGAATCATGAAATGTAGTGTGTTAATTGAAGAAATGATGGATTAGATTTTTTTCAACCTAGTTCTTGATATAAATTGATGAATTAGAGAAAACTCAAGGTGTAGATCAAGAATGCAGAAGCTAGAGGTGGCTAGAAAAGGAAGATCCTGGTTCAAGAGGAATCAAAAGTGTTTCAACAAGAGATTGAATGGATATTTGAAATGTGCTACATTGGAGTTGTATCAGACATGATGTGGATGTCACTTACACGGTTCACAAAAATTGTATGGATCATTATATTGGTCAGATTGTAAAGCAATGAGCCTTCCTCAGGGTTGTATCTTGAGGATTTTCATTTGAGTAGTGAGATCTAGGCAGTGAGCCTGAATGCATGTGAATTCCCCATATATTATAATAATAAGGTTATACTTCTAACAAATGCATTTCCTTATTATGGGTAATCAACCCCGTCGTGGTTTTTCCCCTAACAAGGTTTTCACGATAAAATTTTTGTGTCGGCTTGCATGGATATATACTTTTATTTGTATATGCATGCATGTTTCATATCACAATTATTTTGATAAGATTTAAGGATACACAAGATAGAGGGTTTTTTGGTTTAAGAGTTTGAGGTTTAAGGTTTTGGAAACAACTAATTCACCCCCCTCTTAGTTATTCTTTTCCATAATATTAACAGAATGCACATGCGTTTAGGGTCACTGCCTAGAGCTCACTGCTCAAATAAAAAGCCTTTGGCTACAACCCTGAGGAAGGCTCACTTCCTTACAATATGATCACTACAATGTGTAATCACCTAAAATTGGTATAGCCAAATCAATTGCCCTAAATGCTAATTAAAATATCAAATCCTAATCATGATCAAATCAAGCTAATCCTAAAAATAATTGTATAATTAAGTTAGATCAATTTAATTACATAATTCATCAATTTATCAATCACCAATGATCATTCATCAAAGATAATTAATTAATGAATTCTCCTAAGTAATTTAATCAAATTCACAATAAAAATTCCATGGCTCGATTTCTAATGGGTTTTCTTTTCTATTTTGATAAATTTCATGATACTAACCCACTAATCAAATGATCTATTGAAGTGTTGTGTGAAGGTTTGCAGGTTCACAATTCACACTCATATTTTTGGCACCCACCATGGGGCTAGACTTAAAATTCAGCCTCATTTTTTTCTCAAACCCTGAGATTTACAATTAACTGCTTCCTACAAATCGTATGATTTGGTAAATCATGTTGTATGCCACACTTTAAGTAAACATTTTGTTTCATGCACTATTATGTATCGTACAATATTATGGTGAAGGTTATTGTGTTGTTTCAGTATCTGAACATTGTTGTACAATATTATGATTAGCTAGTAAACTTTGAATTGTATCATTTTAGTTGGTAAATTGTGTTATATGATACACCATCTCTAGGTTAAATGTATTTTCAGTTGGAAAATACATCATACAATTTTATGGTGATATGAATTGACTATGATTTATCATATAAAAAACATAGAGCTATTTTCAAGGCTTAATTGACTTGATTTTTTGGGTACTAATGCTAATCTTGGCTATTTTTATGGTTTATTGAGTGATTTCACAACCTAACTGGTGATTGCAGGTCATTTTGTCCAATATTTTATTATCAAAGGATCATATCCCCAACAAATATTTGGAAAAATTATGATGAATTTGTGTTTGCGAGACATATTGATGAAGACCAATTGACTCCAACTACTGATCAAATTATGATTGTAGGTTTCCTTTTGAATATCAACCAAATAAACAATTGTGTATTCATTTGTTATTTCTAGGCACATAGCTAATTGGTGATTGTTGGTTTGTGATTTTTCAAGAATTAGGAGATTATGCTCTTTTTCATTCTTGGGAAATTAGAAACCTAGAAATATTTGTGCAGACATCCAAAAATATTAATATTATTATTAATATTAAATTCCCTTATGTTCATCTATCTATTTAATTAAATTAATTAAATAGTTTCATTTATGGTATTTACATATTTTATAAATACTATCCTAATGTATTTTATTTAAATACATTTCCCTCAAAAATTTCCCTTTTAATAAATCCACATTTATTAAAATCCCTCCATAAGGCTAAAATTCCTCTAAATTTGATTTAATTAAAAACACTTTATTTAAACCCACTTTATTCCCTCCAAATCCCACCTCTTGCTAATAGTCTCCTAACCTTGATTAAAAGGTAATTTACCTCTAATCATGTGCACAATCCCCTTTGACTTTTCCAACCTAACCCTCAATCTTATCCACTCATGTCCCTTCCACCTCTTAATCTCAACCGTCCATTTCCTTTTCAATTCTATAAAAGAGACCTTCCCCTCTTTCTTCCCATCACTTACTCATCTTTTCTATTGTTATTATGCTAGAATTGTGTTAGAGTTCTCATTTCTAGTTTCATTGTTTTCAAGATTAAATCATTTAGATGTTACATGCTAGGATTATTTGGTAAAATCAATCATAGTTTCCTTCTTGTTTTGAATTTTCAAGTTCATAGTAGCCTAATCATTTGAGATTTTTTGAGACTAGTTGATCCATACTAGTTCTTGAATCCTTCTCTCATCCATCTTTATTGCATTTGAATCAAATCTTAATCATTTTTAACTTTGGGAGGCCTTGATATTGTGTTTGAGAGAGCACATTCACACCTCCATAAGAGAAAAAATCAAACAATCCTCTTGGGTGCATCTTTTTTTTTTTTTATCTCTATCCGATGATATGAGGATAATTTTGTGTTTTCACGCTTTCTTTTATCTCATTTGAATTTTGTATGCTAAACCTCTAATGTTTTCATGTTTTTGTGGATGATTGCAGGCTGATATTTTCCTTGTATACAATTTGATTCTTCATTTGCAAATTATCTATGGGGAATGAAGGCACGTCTAATGTGTTTGGGAGAAACAAAGTGTAGTAGGAGAGTATTCTCTTTTCCCTTTGGGAAAATCAGAAATCCTAACCTCACCTTTACTATTCACTTTTCATTTTCATGCATTACCCTTAGAGAGCCTGTCGTTGAAGAGAAAATATTATGAGAATGACTCATGTGGTAACAAGGCAAAGATAGCCATTCTAACCCACTATAATCAAGTTCCCCTTTGATATGGAAGTCTCAAATGATGGAATTATCTTATTCCTAGTATTATAGGGCTATAGGCCTCAATCACGCTTGTGCGGCTATATTGTCTTGTATGATTAACATAATATATCTTTGAACAATACCCCAAAATAAAAACCATAGTGTAGAAATCCACCCAGATCACCCAAAAAATCTTGATTACCCTTGTGCAAGGAGTCTACCTCTCCAAGATAACTCACCATATCTTTCCTCCATTGAGCATTTGGAGTTGGCTAATACAACATTGTTCGACACATTGCATGGTCTTTGATGGTTGTATTCTGATTAGCTCTTTGGACGGTGCCTAAGTGTGGGAAATGATTTTCATGTTATGAAAATTCCTATAGGGATAATGTGCTCTTGGTCTACCTTACCTTGATATTATTGATGTGTTTGTTCAATACCCAAAACGCTGCCATAATTTATACAAAACATAATCAGAACTTGTCAAAATTTTCCTAAAAACAACTGGGAAATTATTCAGTTCATGATAAAATCATACCAGACAATTAATTTTATCATGTCACCTAGGATTATATACTTCTATTTAACCATATTATCACATAAACAAGTGATAATTGTCATACTAATAGCCAAGGAGGAGTCAGGATTTTAGATTCTGTTTCACCATATTATTGTTTCATTCGTGAACTTTTGTCATACAAGCCAGATTTTTCACCATATTATTGCACCACTTGAGTATTGTTGCACAAAAGTTGTGTTATTCTGTATGTGCCTATGTCATTTGAAATCCAAAATATGGTTTTTACCTATTATATCATCATTTGATCTTCAATCTAGTCATCTAGTTGAATCTTTAGTCTATCCTAATTAGCATCCTTGGGTCCTAACTTGGTTATTTCATCCTATTTTGACAAACCAATCATGTATCCTTACCATCATGAATTTTTTTATATAGGTTCTTCATCCTAGTTTATTGAGTGCTCAATTTTTCTTCGTCTCAATATGACAATCAATCCTAGTCAGCTGAATCACAAGTGTCACCTATTAGGAAATCAAGCCTTAACATGGACACCTTGTACCCAGCTCATCATTAAACCTGATCAATCTTGAAACATCATCTTTTATCAAACTAGTGATACAATTCATCACTTCCCTATCTAGATATTTATCTAATCAACCTAGTTACTTCTAGCTCTCAGTCATATCAATTTTCATGATGGTGCAAACTAGAAGTTCATGTCAACAATCTGATTCTAATCGCAACAAGATCGTACATTTTCTCTAATCCTCTATACAAGAACATCAATGCAATCTTATGATGTCTAAAAACAAATGGGCTAGACATTATGATCATAGAAACAAGGAAGAATATAAAATTATTGCAGCCCTATCAAAAAGATCCAATCTTTGTGATCTTAAATTCAAGACTTTAAGGAGGAAAATGATACATCATCCAACATGTCTTCACTAAGATTAATATTTCCTTTTCTATCTAATCATGATTCACACCTATCTTTATCTTCACAATTTCACATCAATGTTATCTCTGATCGAGAAAAATCTTCCATCAATCTTATCTTGGATCAAAATCAACTTCATAATCAACCTATCTTTGATCAAAATGCTATTCCACAACTAGATGAATCAGATTATCACAATCTTGAATCCAATATCTCTTTTACAAACTCAAGTAAATCTAAATATCCATTAGATAGAGAATTTACTCATTTGAGACATTCTTATGAGTCAACATTGGAAGAACTTCTTAAGCACAATCTCATCACATTTCCTCAAGTCATTTCAGGTGGTTTTAGATTTTTGAGCAAGTATTGTGCATATCATTGACATAATAGGCATAAAAATTCAAATTGCATGGAGATGAAGGATAAAATCTAAGATCTCATAGATGATGACATACTTGAAGCAAAAAATCCTAAGGATTCATCTAATGGAGAACAATATTCTAATATCAAGCATGATCAAAATAATGAATCTATGTATAGCAATGATTCTCATGCAGCCTCTACTTCATCTAAAATTCATTAATCTTCTAAAGAAGAAAAGCTTCCTCCATCAACCCTTCAAACATCCCCCATGAATATCCAAACTTCTAGCTTGTCCTTAAATGTGGCTCCATGTCAAGAGGATAATCCAATGTGTGAAGAAACAAGTCTTACTAATAATCAAGATCAAGACATTGTCCAATCACCTCCAACATTTGATAAAGGTCCCATATCCCTAGAGTGCCATGATGATCCCCTCATGTCCTTTCATTTCTTCCTAGAATATATTTCTCTACCTTAAGATCTATATATCCCTCCATCTCCTAAGCAGGTTCAAGATATTCCTTACACCACTTCCAATGAGCTTATTGAATATCAAGAGAAAAGTACTCTTCCTTCATTATCCAAAGATAATTCTCAAGATCAAAGTATCACATCATCTCCTTGTCATAGTCCTCCATATCCACCTCAAGAAGCCATCATTCCTCCAAATCACTCTAAAGATTCTAATATCCATTACACACCTTATATCCCTCCATTTGAACACCAACATATACCTTCACCATACTCTACATCCATCCTTGGTCTCTATATCCCAAAGTTTAGTCCTTCGTATCTTCCACCCATATTGGGCCCGTATGTCCCTCCATCTGTCATGACTATCACTCATACCTTATCATATTATTTCCCTATCATATCTCAAGGTCAACAAAGACATGAATCCTTGAGAAATTTCCATCCACCCATCTATCTAAACCCACCATATCAGCCTCATTCATCCACATTTACCAGAGTTTTTGGAAGTAAATTGGATGTACAACATAAAAATAAAAATTAGAAGAATCCACTTACATATGAAGATCATGATGTCCTATCTAATCGATATGTGAATGCAAATAAAAATGAGAGGCTAAAGAGACTACAAAGGTCGAACACAAAAAGAAGAAAATTAGAGACAATGTGGGTTCCTAAACACCTCATTGAGTAATTTCTTGCTAAAGCACCCAAAAATGAAAACAAATCAAAATCTATGTGGATTCCCAAGACATTAAAACACTTGAATAAAATAAAAAATTAGAGTTGGAATCCAAGCTTCCAAAGGATTCCACTCCATCTCCTTCCAAACATCTTTCATCTTCCAAATCTATTTTGGGTCTTTGTGTCCCAAAATCCATTACCTTGAATACTTTGTCACCTTCCAAATCTATTTTGGGTCCTTATGTCCTAAAATTTGTATCCATTCCTACATAAAAACCTAAAAATATTCCAGCCACTATTCCTCTATCATTTCAGCTCCCTTCAAGTGTTGTATTAATGAAATAGTGTGTACTGAGAGGGGAGGGGTGAATTAGTACCCTTAAAACTTTTTGTCAATTAACCTTAATCTTTTAATAATCAATTCCTTGCATTACCAACCATATGTGCCAATCCTATCTCATGCATGTTATATCAATTCATAAACTTAAATTTCATATAAATATTCATAGAAACATTCATGAAATGTAATGACACATGACACAAGATTTGGTAATGCAGAAAACCCCTGTTAGAAGGTAAAAATTGCAGTGGGGATGAAACCCACAAAACTTCACTATCTGTAGAATGGAAGGGGCCAGTTAAGGCTTACAATTTTTATCACTTCTGATAATCTTACCCTATTAGGAGTAACATGTTTAGACTAGTTAAGGTCTACACTGTTAAGAGCTTTAGCAACACTACTTAGTGTGCACTCGGTTAAGAGATTTACAAAATATTTTTAAATCCACCTTCTCAAAGGATTTCTTCTATTTTTCTACACTTGTTATAATGTAGTCAAAAATACTTATTGACTAGAGTATATGCAATCTATAATTTCGGAGTATAGATCTATTAAATATTACATTATGATTTGTCACCTATTGTGACTGATTAATACCTTTGTTCTGCTCGGTAGCCTTGAATCTTGTTCTTGATAACTGATTCTGTCTTTTGTTTTTCTTCTGCATAAAACCATGTCTCTAATCCTTAGATGTGTTTCCCAGCTACAATCATCATCACACACTTGTTCTAATTTATTTCACATCTATTTATACAATGAATTTTACTTAAATAAGTTTCACGCATAACAATGATAATTCTATGATCAAAGGTTTACAACTTGACCTTGATCTCCTAGTTTGCATGTTTTCAATCAGTTAGACTGATTAAGGCAATTACAATTACTTTACTTGTCCCTCAAGAAATGGATTTAAAGAAAATAAAAAAGATAAATATAAAACACAAGTGTTTTATCTGACGTGTAAGTCAGATTCACATTTCTCATAATTATAACTCTCTCGGTAGACTGGTGCTCGAGTTTCTTTGTAGTCTATCTGTCAGGTTCCTCTGCTATCTTCTCTGTCATGTTAATCTGTCAACTTTTCTATTGGGTTACTCTGTTGGGTTCTACTTCAACATTTTTGGGTTGCACTTGTAAACTGTGTCGTCGGGTTCCCTTGTGAAGTTTTATATTGAGTTCCCTTACTTAACATATTCGGTGACCTCTGTGAACTATTGTGTCGGGTTGCACTGAACCTGTCTTTCAGTGTTGGTGTTATTTATCATTCAAAATTGTTTTCCCTTGTATACTAATGGAAAAATATGTCATCAATCTCCCTCTTTGACATTAGTATAAAAAATTGATGTGTAAATTTAAATGTTTAGTATGTACACCATGTAATTACTTTGTCAATATGACTCCCCCTATGTGTATGCTCTAGTATAGTATATGTACATGTATACACACTTATCATCTCCCCCTATCACCTTTTCAATTCCCTCTTTGACACATATTATTTGGAACCCTTTATCATATCATTTTCCACCCTTTTTTATAATAAGGACAAAGGTATAATCACTTACAACTTGTCAAAAATGTGGGAATGGGAGTTCTTCATGTCTTCCATCATACTTTCCCATTTCTCCTGAAGGTGTTCCAGGACCATGTGCTCCAATGCACTTCTTGAGTGCATAGCATAGTTACTGTCAGTGTTAGATATCTCCGAGGTAGCAGTCAATTGTTTTTTCAAATTCATATGTTGTTACGGTAATGTAAGATTCGGTAGGAGTAGAGCCCTCAGCTCGGTTACCTCATCTCTAAATTTTATTTCTACCTCTAAAATGTCTAGTCTCAAAATTTTAGCTTCCATAATCTTTTCATAATGAAACTTGATTGCATTGTTAGTGGTTGTAAGACCTTGTGCACTAGCATTTAGATCTGCATCTATCTGTGCAATCTTTTCACTATTCTCCTTAGTGAATTGCTCAATTGTGCATAAATTTTGAATTAAGGTTATAGATTTTGAAATGATTGGTTCCAATGCATTGACTAGTTCAAATAGCTTTACCTTGTTCTTGGCCACTTCTTGGCTGATTTTCTCTGTCGACTTGTATTGATATTTCTATTTAGCACGTTCTTCTATTGCCTTTTCTGCATCCACATTCTGTGATGTGATGGCATTTGTAAGAACCACTAATTGATCAAGCATAGGAGCATCTTGATCAATGTATGAATTAGGTACAATCTATAGAAGTATTTCCTTGGTTGTCTCAAGTACTTGTGTGTCCTTGTTCTCCTTTTTAAGCTTATTTTGGATAGCTTTTCTTTTACAAAGTTCTGCATACTTTCTAAGTGACTCTAGATCCAATGTCCTTGGATCATAGTCTGGTATTTCAATGATTTCTTCCAGGGTGACTAGATTCTTATTCTTCTTCTTTCTTTGAAAGTGTAGTGGAGGAACCTATATGTACTTTCATAGCAAGTTCTTTTGCTGGGGGTTATGTACTTTATGAAGGCTTTGGAGGTGTTGTGCCTTTTAGCTGCAACTCAGTTTCTACCTGTTGGTTTGGTGTGGATGTCTCCACATCAACCTTTTCTTTATCTACAACTTCTCCTTTGGTATCCCTAGGAGTGGCATCACCTTGCTTCTCTTCTTCACCTTTATCTTTCTTCTCTCCATATATTTCTTTCTATTCTCTATTCGTTACATTCTGCTCATCAATTACATTTTTTAATTCCTCTTCACCCTTATCCTCAGGTATGCCTACATCATGCTTCAGTGTTGTATCTCTTGTTTCTGTCATTATATTGATAGCTTGTATCAATAATTACATTTATACCGGCATATTCACCTGTACAGTATCCATTGTTGTTTCCTGTTCTTTGGGCTGCTAGGAGGTAACAGTAACAATCTTCATCTGCCTTTGCTTCTTAAGTAGGATCTTCAATAATATCTATTATTGTCACATCTTGGTTTGTGAAATCTGTTGTGTCCTGTAATGAATGCAAAATCTAAGGAATGTCATCCATTGTCTTTCTTATGTCCATGTTCAATTCAACTGAATTGACATCCTCACTATCATTTATAAGAATGTGCTCTGGGCTCGGTTCTACTTGATTTTATTCATTATGAGGCTTGTCGATGAGTGCTAATACTCTCTCGGTGCTTGTGTCCTCTTTAGGTACATTGAGTATTTTCCTCCAAGCATCCTCACTTTCTTTGTCAATCTCAATTAAGTTTCTCTTCAGTACTTTGTAGGCTCTCAATTTTGTTGAGAACTTCTTTGAATGTAACTTCATCATTTCTTCAATTTCTTCCATTTTGGATTCAGGTGGCATAACAGAAACTAGGGGTCTTTCCCTTATCTGTTTTTTTATAATTCAATGTAAATGTCCACCTTGAAAATAACCTATCTAGAAATTCTTGTGGCATCTTATTTTCAAACTGTATGGGTATATATTTAAAAATACACATTCTCTCTATGATAGCTTCTTCTATCTTGTTCTAATCTTCAGGAGTATAAATTATCCATTTTCTAATCTTAGGATCAGTTATTGAACTTGACCTAATGATTGATGCTGCAACCTCATAAACTATGCTTGGAAGTATGTTCTTTATAGGTTGTTCATCTTTTTCAGTGTCTTCTATATCTTCCTTGCTTCGGATGAATTTTATTCTTTTTGTCAGTGTCTGTTTCCCGGTTTGAGGCTTTCTCTTGTAATTCCTCACTTGTCCTTTCTTTACTAGTGATGAACTTGCATCTTTACCTATCTTATTCCTTGTCCAAGATGCAGCATTATTTCTTGGCTTCTTTAGGGGTGGTGCATCAGACTCTATTGATTTAGAGTCACTCACTTGTTCATCTTCACCAATGAATGATTTTCCCTCAGTGTCTTTCTATTCTATCTCTTCATCATATACTGATAACTTATGCTTAAGTGTCTTTACCATTTTATCCTTCTTTCTGTCAATTTTATTCACAACTAGGCCTATCTTTATTCTTTCCTTAGCCTCTTCATAGGTTCCAAACCTTGGTTGTGAATTTTCTAGTGGTTCATTTAATAATTATTCAATAGAATTGGTGGCTTGATCTATGTTGATCTCATAGTCATGTGGTGCTAACCATGCTATCCTCAGTACAACTGGTTTGATCAAGGTGGTATCAGTGTCCACCATAAGACAAATATCTATTTTATATTTTTCTACTAGTTGTTCTGGTATCCTCATCCTTTTCTACATTTTTTCCTTGAATCTAGTGAAGTATTCATCCATGACTGATGTAAAGTTGTCACCAAGTGACTTGATGAATTCACCAATTTGAATTGTCACTAGTTGGTTAGTATCCTAGGTGACATTACCGATAGATGGAAAGAAGTCTTGAAAGTAGAAAAACATGCACATTAGAAGTGATCTGAACTTACATGAATTAGACTTTGCAAACCTGATTTTCCTCATGTTCTCATCTAACTACATTAATAGAAGCTCAGATAGATTCAACTATAATCCCTTCTTCACAATCTTGTGGACAGTGTCAACTAGTCCACATGCAATGTTGTTCATCCTACTAGCTTGGAATATCTTGTATCCCAGCACACATGCACCAAATTTCAGTTCTGGATCTTTGATGGAATTTACCTTAAATCCTCTACCATCCCATTCTACACCTGTCATCTTCTCAATATCAGGGTGAGGAGGGTGTTTAAGTGCCTTGGTCTTGTCGGTTATAGGATAACTGGTCAGAACGTGTATCACATCCCTAGTGATCTATTTTGGCTGGTATAGCCACATCATTCGGTCATGCACTCTGCTCAACACTATTCAAATCCACTCGGTTTTAAAATCCCTCAGGAACATTAGGGCATTTTTAAGCCCTTTTCACCTTGATTTGTTTATGCTCATCCTTGATGTTTCCATCTCTGCAAAGCTTCTTGTAAGCTTTCTCAACCTCAAGATCTCCTATCTCAGCGATCTTGCAATGTATGTATGCCCAAACATCCTCGATGAGTAAAACCCTAGGTAGTATGATTGAGAATGATCTAGCATCATCAGGTTTCAATGTAACCTCTAGATAGAAATTTTATTTAGGTTCTTCACAAGTGGAGTTCTTGATTAGTTTAACCTTTTTCTCCTTGGTGTTCTTGATCTTGGTTACATAGGATGTGGTTGCCATGATTTTGCAAATTTAGGGCTTTTCCTGTAAAACAAACTATGAGCTTGGTGATTCTAGTTACTCACTTGTTCTTCTATAGATTTTGAAGATTAGAATATGTCATAGTAGCTATGAAGGTTCTCGTGAATCTCTATATAATATTTTTGCCTTTGGTTGCTCTACTCTTTGCTCTCAAACATTATTGAATGAAATGAGGTCTCCACTGTCCTTTTATATATGATACCCTAAGTGGCACATTTAATGCTTTACCCACTTCTCAGTGTTTCAAAGACAAAGTCACTCAGGGTAAGTGACAACTCACTTAACCTTTCACATGTTTACCGACATTGCTGGGTAAGTGACAAAGACCTCAATGTCTTTTACATGATTATGGACAAGTCTCTAGTTACCTTGTTTACTTATCTTTCATATGAGCATCGATTATTCTTGGTATGTATTGACCGATTTGATTGCATTCACAAAATTATAACAAGTAATACCATAGTGCATCTTTAACCATGCTAGTTTGGCATTTTATCATTGTATAATGGAACTGATGTAAAGTATAACTTGGTATAGTGTAGTTCCATACTTGTTCTTCTTAGGTGGGGTTAGTGATGTCACCAGATCCATTGGATAAGGTGTCACAATTTGTATTCCTTGGTCCAACATCATCAGTGTTTGTAGATTTCCTCAACATTTTGTTTCTCATCTTTATGATATTTTCAATGGTATTGCCTTTGGAAAAAGTGCTTGTCTCTGTCACTTGGTCTCTGCAGTCCTTTCTTAGATGACCAACCTTATGACAATGTAACCATTCCATTTCAGGGTTAGTCTAGCTTCTAGACCTTCTCATCAATTTTCTCATATAGTTTGGAGCAATGTGTCCATATCTACCACATGCTGTGTAGTTTGTCCATGTGTTGTAATCCTAAACATATAAGTTATTGACTCTTTTTGATTGATATTCATTTTCTTGTTCTTTAGGCTTCCATGCTTTCTTTTTCTTCTTCCTGCATTCAAGAGATGTGTGCCCATGCATTTTGCAAGTAGGACAATATGTTTCCATGTAGGTTTCATTCTTTGGTTGTTTCACCTCAGATTTACATTCATATTCTTTATGTCCTTTCTTGTTACAATTATAACAATTTCCAATGAATGTAGATGTGGATTTAGGAATACCTTTTATTTTTCTCTTGCAAACATTTGATGTGTGGCCTGGTTTTCTACAGTGATTGCATGACTACCTCCTTGGTCTTAGATTTGTGTAGACATCTTTTGGATCAGCTTGGTATGGTGATTCTCCATGCTTGGTACACCCTAGTCTGGTATTGTTGTTGACTCTTCTTTGTCCATCCAGAAAATCATCCATTATTTTTGTACTTTCTTTAGTTCTCTTGATATTATCATTGTGTTGTTGCTGAATTATAAATTAATGCTTCAATCTTTCATTTTCTTCTCTTAGCTCACCAATAGATTCCAATTTTCCATTAAGTTCTATGTTCATTCGGTTTGCCTCCTAACTCAGAAGAATAATCTAATTGGTGATCTCATGATGATGTTTAGTAAGTCTTTGTATTTCTGATTCTTTTTCTTGTAGCTTTTTAGTGATCTTCCTCCTATCATCAATAGCTAGTGTTATTTCTTGATCATCTTTTCTAGCATCATTCATAACATCAATCATTCTTACCATCTGTGTCTCTTGACTGATTTGCAGTGATTTCACTTGTCTAGCCAGATGTTGATTGATTTCATTTAGACTTGTGATGCGTCCTTCAGATGTATCTGATGTATTGCTAGATGCGATGATGTGGAATTATGTATCTGCAAGTATACTACACACAAACACTCAATAACTCATTATATCCAAGGTTAGTAAGATCAAATCAATGAAAAACATAGAAAACCTTGAGAAATCAAATTATTGCTTCCTAGTCATGAAGATTATACTCTAAATTGTAAGTTTCTCTCAGATTAAGCATGTTAGATCATAGAATGACAATCATGAAATGGAAGATTCATTGTAAAAATGCCTAAAATGCTCAAGAACATGTTCAATTATGCACAATTTGAATCAAATTATAAAAATGAACTAGATTAGCATGCTAAAAATGATGAACTAGATGAGCTAAAATGAAATTGACATTATATTTATGATTGAATTCTATTCTCTTATATCAAATAAGCTTATAATGGCTTATTTTTATAGAGAATTCTTGGAGGGAAAGATTCAAATTTGAATTTGAATTGAGTGGTTGAGATGCATCCATGAGGGATGGTTGAGATGGAAGCTTGCTTGATGCAAGTGATTACCTCCTATTGGTTAGAGGCTTTTATCCTTGAGACATGTTGAAGGAATATTAATTATTTGATTTAATTAATTCATTTTAATTGATTTCTTTAGCCATGTATTTAATTTTTTTATTTCATTTAATTCATTCAAGGTTAATTGAAGAATTAATGACTTTTGATAGATGCCTCTTGATGAGTGATCTTGGATTATTGATTTTTGATGAATTATATACTTAAACTGATCTAGTTCAAGAAAAAAATTGTGATTATCTTGATATTGGTAGTCCTGGTTAGGACCTGGAGGACTTAATTGTAGATCAGGGCTTTTGAGTCTATCAGACCATTTTTAGGTGATTACATTTGCCCCTCTTTGATTCGATGTGCAATCAAAATGTTGATTCAAAGAACATCTAGTTTTGATTAGCGATCAAATAGCTGGATATAAAGAGATAGAACTACTCTTGATTGGAAACCGATTCTGAACTTGATTGAACAAAATTTGATTGAAGCTGCTGGAGACTCTTGATTACTGAAAGATCATTGTAGCAACCAGGACATCAATTTGATGTGAAGTGATGAAACTGATCACCTATCTGATTGATGAGGATAATAACACATATTCCAAATCAATTACTATTACAGTGACATCTAAAATCTTGATCGATACCAATTTGTTGTGATGTGATGAAAGTAAAATCTTCAAGACATAGTTCAGAAAGACTGACCAGAAAACCAGTTTGATGTGGTGCGATGAAACTAATTTCTAGCAATGATTTGAACAAATGATCAATTTGATGTGATGCATTGAAATTGATATCTCTACTGATGTTTAGAACTTGAATTTGATAAGAGAAAGAAATTTGATATGAAGAGATGAAATCACTCATTCCAAATTTAATAATGTTGAGAGTGATTTCATATCTAATGAAGATTCTTCAGTTGTTTTGAAGTTGCTTCGTTTGATCACCTGCAGAGTCAAGTTAGATTTCTGACAATGCCCTAGTTTTTTTATTTTTAAATGTGGTAATATGATCACTTGACTAGATGTAATTGATAATGCCCCCTTGGAATCAAAATGGACATGGAATCGGGTTGATTTCTAGAGAAAAACATCTGGATGAGAATGATAAGCATGGAATGAATATTTTTATTCCAATAGAAAAGATAGTGGTCAGAACCATGAAAATATTGCTTTTCATTTGGGCAAAATCAAACTCCATAAAACGAAGTTAGAGAAGAAAAGGTGCAACAGAGAAAGAATAGTGTGTGGTTAAAAATTTGAAATTAATTACCCCAAAAATGAGATTAAAATAGGGTAATAATTCAAAATTACTATTCATTTGAACTATTCACTGATACAGATTTGCAGAGCTCAGAGAGAGAAGATATTAATTCCCTTGCATGATCATTGATTCGAGCTCATCCGGCGACACCAGAGACCTGTCCACTACCTGCCAGTGGTATGTCATCGAAATCCTGCTTTGAAAATTTGAATTTCACACATTTTCTTGCTTTATTTTTAGATTCTTTTGTTAATTTCCTTGTAATATCATTTGTAATAAATGAAATATCATTTCCTGTTTGTTGTATCATTTTCTGTCTTTTCTATATCGTTTATCATTTTCATTTCATCATCTACCACTAAGCATCATTTATAGTTTTGGTTCTAGCATTTCCCATACTTTTGATATCATTTCTAGAAACATGCATCATTTTTTGTAAAACAAACATCATTTTTAGTAAAATAGCATTTTTATCTCCTGGAATATCATTTTCGGGACAGTGAGCCCAGAATGCAAAGTTTAAGTCCAAAATTTTAGAAAATCTAAATTCCTTAGTCCATCTGACTCTGTTAAAATAGCTATCTACTAAGAATATCTGTTTTGCACATCCCAATTTTCCCCAATTATGATGTTTTCATGTTTTTACCCTTTTGTAGAGAGATCCTAGCACCTTACAAACACGAGCACCATATCCTCGTGTGTTGTCGTTGACTAACTGGTTACTTGTTGAGGATCTCCGAGACATATTCCGTTGTGGTCTGGGATACCTTTTAGAGATGCATGAGTATACAGTAAACCAAGGTTTACTAATTGCCTTGATAGAGCAATGGCACTTAGAACATAACACATTCCACCTACCTATGGGTGAGATTACAGTGACGCTAGAGGATGTATGGCGTATTCTTCACATACCTGTGATGGGTGAGTTACCTTATTATGATCCTACAGGCTGAGCATGTATAGACACCTGTATATGAGTGTTTCAGGATCCATTAGTTGTAGAGAATCTCATTAGAGAGACAGGGCCTTGCATTACCAGGAGTACTAGTTGGTCTGATTGGTAGATTCCTTGTTCATGATAGGAGTGCACAAGGATTTTTTAGTTGGATGGGGTAGATTATTGGAGGATCTAATACAAAGTCCCCATAGACTAGCTTGGGGTACTTGTCTTCTTTCACACTTGTACCATGAATTGCATCAGGTGGTCTACCGTCATGATAAATCATTTTTAGTGGGATTGATACTTTTACATATATGGGCCTGGGAGCACATCCCCGTTACATGGCCAGTAGTGGCTAGATCTCGACAGGATGGACTTCCTTATGTGTACATGTATGCTAGAGATATGGTGTAACCCCACTTGGGAAACTTAGAGTATTGGAGGTGAGAATTAGATGATATGATAGTTGTCATCTGGCATCCTTACTTAGGTTGTGAGGTGTGGAGGAGCAACAGATGAGAGATGCCTTTTATCTATACAGAAAGATACTTGATTGGTCATACCATATATATTGTTGAGAGATTCTTGGTTACTCGTGTCTTATGACAGTTTGGCATTACACAGCCCATGCCCCAGGGTATGCCAGCATATGCTAGGACTCGAGATGAGAAGACACAATGGGGACCCTGGTTGGTTTATGAGGATTTTTTTCTTGATCATCAGCTACTAGTTCCTATGATATGGGCACTAGTTCCAGATGTTGTAGATACGAGTATGACTCTTGATTTTTCCATTTATTTTGTACAACATCCATTTCCTCAGTTGACTTCTCCTAATGAGGCAATGCCAGTTATGGTAGATGAGGGTGATGATGGAGGGGATGATGACAGAGGTGGTGGGGCCATCAGGGCTCCTTCTTGCAGATGTTTGAGTAGTAGTGATGATAGTGCTGGCAGAGGTCATGCTCATTAGTAGAGACAAGTTAGAGTGTGTATTGCAGGACTGACACCACCAGTGACTACACAGGCACCATCTTCTTCATGGATATCAAGTACAAAACAGGTTCCTTCACCCTCTCAGATTCCTTTGTCTTCTCATATTCCATCTTCTTCTCAGATTCATGTTACACAGGTTGCCTCGACACAAGTGTTTGCTTCCACTCAAGTGACTACTTCAAATATTCCTCCTCGGATGAGGGTTACTAGATCAGTTAGTATAGATATTTGACCAGGTGCATAGAGTATACCATAGATGAGTACTCCTCCTCCTCATTCGAGTACAAGTCCTACAGTTCCTTCAGGTGTATAGGCACTAGGGCCTAGACCTACAGGTGTACCAGTATAGGGTACAATAGATGCATGAGTGATTGCACATCTTCATAGAGAGAGAGGCCAGTTACAGACTCATATATAATTTTTATAGGCTCAGCTAGCTAATAGGGACAAAGATTTGGATGTTGCATAGAGAGATGCTGCAGCACAGTGTAGTAGAGCATCCTATTATCAGGCAGCTTATTTTTTAGTAGTACCAGATCCTGCTGTTAGATTCACTCCCTTTTCCCAAGTCACAGCATAGTAAGAGGGTGGTGGACCGATTAGATCAGATGCTCCTCCACATGGACCACTAGGGGATGACACAATTAGTCATTCTTGATTGATTATGAGCTACTACATTTTTTATGATGATGTATTGATGTATATGTGATCTAGAACCATTTTTTCTCAGTTTTTGGATGATGTATCTCATGGACATTATTTGATACATGACAACATTCTTATGTTTTGATCTCATTGTATCTTTAATCACTGACATTTTATGCTTTGTGAGATGATTATGATTATGCTATGAGTATGCTCTTTTATTTCAGTATGTGTTGGATGCAAATGTATGGATGCATTTTATTTTTGTCATTTTTGATACATAGATATGATGTTATATTAGCTATGGATGCATTTGTATGAAGTTTAATGTTTATGCAATGCAGATGCAAAAATTATGCTTTTTTTTCAGTGATTTAAAATACTCAATCATAAGAGAAATGATATCTTTGAATGCTTGAAATTTGTTTTTCCCTCTTTTGAATGTGTGTTATGATAGCCTTTCTTAGCGTCACCTGATATAAAAGATATGCAACTTCTAAAATGAAATGCAATTCTAAAATGCAAATGCAGATGCAGCTTCCATATTCATGTCATTCATTTTATGCTTTTGTTTCATCATTGAGCTTTTTGCGTACCCCATTTTTTTGACACAACCAACACTAATATACAAGTAATCATGTTAGTATGAATATCACTTTTCTCAGATATAAGTACATACAATCATCACTAGTGCTTAAGTGAATATGACTTATGTAAAATGTTTGATTTTAGTACAACCACCACAAATAATTAATTTACTTTGATGATATGAATACTAATTTGAGCTTAATTTTGATATTGCAATTTGACACAAGCATCAAGATATAGCAGATAATGATGGCCTAAGTATCGATTGTGTTTAACAAACACATAACAAAAAAATAAAAATACCATATGATTTCTTCAATGTTATAGTATAGAGACTCATGGAACATTTTCAGAAATATGATAATTAACAATTGATAAAAGAGAGCAACCCAAACTAACATAAGTGTTTTCTTTGGTCTCAAAATCAGATTCGTTCATGTAGCTTTAATTTTTTCATCATAGACCTTGTCAAAAACCCATGTCAATCACAAGCAGAAATCAAAGAAAATATCATACCCCCTGTCTTCATGTTTCTAACTCAATAGAGTATCACTAAAACATTCGAGAGAAGTAGAATAAGAAAAAATTTGATAAAGAAAAAATAGTCATGCAAAGAAAAGTATCTCAACTCTTTCAGTGTGCCTCTAGTATGAATACATCGTAGAGTTACTTAGGAGCCAAAATTCATGCAAGCATAGGACAGGACTGATCATTTTTATGCTTGTGATTCTGATTGATAGATTCAATATGATCATGTTGATAACAGGATGAGTGTTTAAGAAACATTATTTTTGTTTGTTGATATGAGATGTGACTTGATCAGTGGTATTGAAAAATACCTTTTTTTGGTTGTTTAACTAGGGTGATGTTGGGAAACACCTTTGGTTGATTGATGTGGTATTGAGAAATATCATTGGTGAATTGCTTTCCTTGAAATAGTTTTAAGAAGGATAAGATTAGATTTTAAACCATGGTAAAGTGATAGATAAATGATTGAGTAAATCAGCTAGGAATGTGTTTTGTCTTGTGTTAGCTCAAAGGTCTTGAAGTTCTTACTAAATAGTTATCCAAGCTTTGATAGACAGAGAAGTGAGCTGATGAAATAGCGCCTGTTTACCATTCATATGAATGTTATTTTTTCTACCAAGGCGTCTATTTACAAGGTTTTCACCAAGGCATGATTTTTTTTTTTCAATTATTTTTTTTTTTCTCTTTTTATTTTATTTTTTATTGTCCAAGCGCCTATTTTCCAAGTTTTCACCTGGACAATCATTTTTAGAATTTTTCCACTGTTTTTGAAATTTTCAAAATCTTTTCCACTATACATAGCTATGACAATAGCTTAAGCATAGAACCTCTTTAGATGATTTGTGTTGATTGGAGAAGGAAGTGTGTCTCCTTCTGTGGTAGCTAGCTAATAAGCTCTAGAGCCAAATACTGTGGTGATTATGAAAGGCCCTAACAAGTTAGGTTCAAACTTGCCCTTTTTTATTCTCTATTTTTGATTCTTAGTATTTTCATGTAGCACTATATCACCCACTTGAAACTCATGAGGTTTGACCTTTTTACTATATCCTTTTTCCATTCTCTTTTGATATCCTTGTAAATGTTTGAAGGCATCTTGAAGTTTCTCAGCTAACAGTTCTAGATGTTGTAGGCGTGAGACTCTGTAGTCCTAATCTGTGATTATTCCTTTTAAAGATACCCTTAATGATGGAATTTCTATCTCAATTGGAAGAACTACTTCAGTACCATAAATGAAAGAGTAAGGAGTAGCTCCTATTGGCGTTCTGATACTTGTTTGATAGGCCCACAAAGTTGGATTGATTTGAACATGCCAATCTTTAACAGAATCATTGACAGTGCGAATGAGAATCTTGAGAATATTCTTGTTGCTAGCCTCTGCCTATCCATTTCCCTGAGGATAATATTTATAGGAGAAATGTTGGGTAATTTAAAACTTGTTGCAAAGTTCTGTCACATCCTTGTTTTTGAACTATTTACCATTATCTGTCACAATTGATGAAGGAAGGCCATACCGACAAATGATGTAGTTGAGGATAAACAGTGAGATTTGTTTTCTTGTTGTCATGATTAAGGATATAGCCTCAACCCACTTGGTAAAATATTATGTTGTTGTAATAATAAACTTGTGATCATTAGAGGATGATGGGTAAATTTGACCAATAAGATCAAAGGCCCACTATTGAAAAGGCCAGTGTGTGATAAAAGGTAACAATTCTCTTGCTGGTGCATGTATAAGATTGCCATGGATTTGACACATTTTGCAAGATTTTGAAAATGTGATAGCGTCTTTCTCCATTGCAGGCCAATAATACCCAATACGCAAGAGTTTCTTAGCTAAGGTAAGACCATTCTAATGCAATCCACAAATACCTTCATGGACTTCATGTAAAGCATTGTTAGATTCTTTCTAGATCTAAACATCTTAGTAAGGTACCATCAAAACCTCTACGATACAAATAATCTGCAATGATTATATGTTTGGATGCTTGATGAATAAGGTTATGTTTTTGGTTCTTGGATATACCCTCAGGTAAAATATTGGTTTCAAGATAGGTTCAAATAGATCCATAACGAGGGGATTCACAACCTATAAGTTGACAAACTAACTTTGAGTCAAGACAGTTATAGGAGGGATAAGGTAACTCATCCACTAGGAATTCATAATGCGCTTGATTATCAAGTAACTCTATAAGAGACATAAGATTAGCCATTGCATCGGCTGCTTGATTGTTTATCCTGGGAATTTGTTCAAATGTTATGTCGACAAAGTACTACTTCAAATCATCCACCATTTTCTTGTATGGCACAAGCTTATCATCTTTAGTCTTATATTCATCAGTGATTTGATTTATGACCAATTGGGAGTCACCATAAACATGCAGCATTGTTGTTGTCCACTCTAGTGTCATCTTGAGTCCATTTATCAAGGCCTCATATTCTGTGATATTTTTAATACATGAAAATCAAATCTTATATGCCTTTGGTATAGTGTATCCTAGAGGTGATATGAATACAACACCCACTCCAGTGCCATGTTGTGTAAATGATCCATCGAAATACATCTTCCAGGTATGCTCTGTAAGTATGAGAATAGATTCATCTGGAAAATCAATAGGCAAATGGATATCACCTGATAATGGTGCATCTGCAAGTTGATCTGCAATAACTTTCCCTTTAATAGCTTTTCTTTCAACATATTCAATATCAAACTCACTTAGTATCATCATCCACTTAGCCAATCTTCCAGTTAAATTTGCTTTGTTTAAGAGATATTTCAGCGGGTCAATCTTAGCTACCAACTTGATTGAATGTGCCATCATATAGTGCCAAAATTTTTGAGATGCAAATACCACTGCAAGAACTGCTTTTTCAATTGGTGTGTAATTAAGTTCATATTGCACCAATGTTTTACTGATATAATAGATTGCACATTCTTTTCCCGTTTCATCTTCTTGTGCCAATAGTGCCCCTAGTGAGGTATTAGTTGCTGAAATATATAGGAGCAAAGGTTTGCTTGCAATTGGAGCCATTAGAATAGGTGGGTTCACCAGATACTACTTCAATTGATTAAATGATGTTTCACATGCTTCATCCCACTTGTGAGTAGTACCTTTGTGCATAAGTTTAGTGAACGGTTGAGCTTTATCAACTAATTGAGCAATGAACCATCAAATTGATTGTAACTTCCCTTGTAATGATCACACTTGACTGATGTTTCTAGGTGGAGGCATCTCAATGATAGCTTTGACCTTTTCTGGATCAACTTCAATTCCTTTAGCAGAAATTATGTACCCTAAAAACTTCCTGAGGTGACCTCGAATGCACACTTTTTTGGGTTCAAGCGTAGCTTGAATTGCTCCATCCTAACTAAGATTTTTTCTAAATCCTGTAGATGATCTTCACGATGATGAGATTTCCCTAAAGTGTCATCCACATAATCTTCCATATTTTTGTGCATAATATCATGAAAGATTGCTATCATTGCTCTTTGATATCTCGCTCCTACATTTTTGAGTCCAAAGGGCACGACGTTCCAACAGAAAGTCCCCCATGGACAAGTAAAAGTTGTCTTATCTTGATCTTCTAGAGAAATTTTTATTTGATTATACCCGGAGAATCCATCCATTAAGCACAACATCTCATATCCAGCTATAAGATCTATGATGACATCAATACTTGGCAATGGAAAGTCATCTTTTGGACACGCTTTATTGACATCTCGAAAGTTAGTGCAGATTCTAATGGATTTATCATGTTTTGATACTGGCACAATATTAGATATCCATGCGGCATATTTAATATCTCTTATAAATCCTACTTTCAACAATTTTTCTAGTTCTGCTTTTACCAAAAGAGCAATGTGTGGATGCATCTTTCTTAATTTCTATTTGACAGGTTTTATCTTAGGAGCCATATATAAATGGTGCATAATCAAATCAAGATCAAGCCCTGACATGTTAGAATAAGACCATACAAAATTGATCTTCTTTTCTTTGAAAATTTGTGTAAATGTTTCCTTTTCTTCCATAGATAGAGATTGAGCAATATGAATGATGTGTGTGTTCTCCTATGTACTAATATTAATTGGTTGAGCTGGTTCGATAAGTACCATAAACCATTCCTAAGAGTGATCAGGAAGGATATCAAGTTTCCCACCCTTTAGTGCCTCAGTGAGGTTTTCACTATCAGATGTGTCTTTTATTCTTTCTTTTTCATGATCTGAGACTGCCTTAGAATGGTTTTCACCCTCAGATCTTTTATTAATTTTTTCTTTATTTTTGTGAATGGAAAACTTGATATCCTCCCTAGCGTTAGAATTCCTAGTGGAAGAAGGGATAGGTTCTACTGCATTGAGGTAACAGGCGATATAAGAGTCATTGGAAAATACATGTATATCCATGGGTTCAGATAGAGTCCAGTCAATTAAGTCAGGATATACAAGTTGAAGATCATTGTTTGGGTTAGTTTCACTAATTTCAAGATGTAGGATGGAATTGTAATCATCACGTTCAAATGGATTGACAAGGTCTATCATAGTATCTTTCAAAATAATGGTTAAACCAGGAAGATCCTCACTATTCTCACTCGAGTCATCGTCAATATTTTGTGAAATGAATTCAAATGGTCAAATATCTGAGCTTTGTCCCCCTTCACATGTTGTTCTATTAATATATGCATTTACCAAGATGTGTTGATACTCTATAGAATCTACCAATAGTCATGTACTAGTATCAATAATGTTAGGTGTCATGATGTCTTGTGGGTCTATGTCCATGTTAGAAGGATTAGTAACATTGGAAATTACACCTCTCTCCATCTGAGGTGCATATTGATGAATAACATCTATCTCTATATCTACGATACTGACATCAAAGAATGAGTCTCATTCATAGTCATTAGAATCTATTTCCATGGAATGACTGGTGTTTAGAACATGAGTAGGCATGACCCTTTCTCCCTAGTTGGGATGATGATTGTCCTTTGTATTAGTCTCCTCATTAGAATGATGCTCTTGAATTGCATTTTGAACACCATTAATGTTTAAATTCTCTAATAAGGGCATGCTTGTATATTCGTCCTCATTTGTTTGAGTTAAAAATGGAGGCACATATCTTTCACCTTGATAATGGGGATTGTCAAAATGAATATGTAATAGCCTCTCATATGACTGTTGTGTGAATTCTATTTCTTATTTTGATTCTTCCATTTCTTCATCAAAAATTGGCCTATCCAGAATATCCAATTCCTACTTTGTCTCTAGGATCTTTGAATTGTGTAAATATTGGTTCAACCAAACCCTCTCTATTGTTTCCTAAAGGTCCTTGTCCTTGATATCCCATTTTTTGCATGATACATAGACCACATCCATATTTTTGAGTGGTAATCTGAATATGCTTGATATCTTGATGAGAATCATCTTTGTCTTTGTATAACCAACTTAACACATCAGCATCTTCTTTTTCTTTTTCCACCGATTTTCCTTTTACAAAGGTTCCATTGAATTTTGTTTACACTTTAGGTGTTGCTGACATTGTAGAAGATGATGGTCTCCCTTGTGATCTTGGAGATAAGGGTAATGTTGTCACAAAGAGTAATTGATCAATCTTGTATTTTCCCATGCCAGTATCATGTATTTTTAGTTTCTTTTCAAATTCTTGCATCAATGTGGATATTGAACTTTCTGGGACTCATTCTTGAGAAGCTTCTCTGTTATATGGAACCATCCATTCATTTGACTGATGTATACTATTACAAGATAGAAAGTAACTTGTATCATCTCAAATAGTGATCTAATCTCCATTATATGTGAATTTAAATCATTGATGAAAAGTAGAGGGGACAACTTGCATTTCGTGTATCCATGGTCTTCCCAAAATAATATTGTAAGATAGTTTAAGATCAAGTACCTGGAACACTACATTTATTTTGATAGGACCCACTCTTATTGGAAAAATAACTAGCCCTTTGGATGATCTTTCTTCATCATCATATTCTTTTATAGTTATTCTCTTCTTAGGATCAATATGTTCATCTGAGAACCCCAATTCTTTGATCAAACCTAGAGTGCAAATGTTGAGACCTGCTCCTCCGTCTATCAAGACTTGTCTTACTCGATGTCTGTGAATGAGTACTTCTATGTGCAGTGGAAGGTTATGAGGGTGACTTAAGGAATTTTCATCCTCTTTAGAAAAGGATAAATAATGAGGGGTATTCAAGTGTCCCATCATGGTTTGAAATTTATCTATATCCAAATTTTCAGGAACATTTGTTTCAACCAAGGCTTTTTCAAAAATCTCTTTATGTGATGGAGAGAGTTTGAGCAATTAAAGAATTGAGATTTGTGCAGGAGTTCTTTGTAACTGATCAACCAAGCTATAATTAGATGAGAAAGATGATGGATTTTTCTTGGTTATTGTAGGTTTTGATGATATAGGAAGTTTTGAAGAATCTCCTTTTAGGACTACCTTGGCTTGTCCTCGTGTTATTGCATTAGAAGCTTCACCCTTTTTTTTTTCCTTGATAATGATCACATTAACACTTTGATCGGCCTCTTCTAGCATGTTGATAGTTTTTTCATGAGGATATGTGTAGTTCACTTGATTACCTTTTGCATTGGATGATTCTCCTTTCTCATAATTATGTAAAGGTGATTGGAAAGCCGTATGATCTTCATTTGTCTTGTGACCATCCACTGTAATGACTTCATTGTCAATCAAGTCTTGTAACAAATGTTTTAGTTTCATGCATTCATTTTTTCTATGCACTTTGTTTCTATGGTACTCGCAATAGTGTGCATCAGTCCACCATTTAGGCTTAACTGGTGGTTCATATGTTCTTGATTCTGGTAATGTGATCACCTTGTGAGTGAAAAGCTTTCATAATGCTAATTCCAAAGACTCCCCAAGAGGTGTAAATGTCCGTTTAGGAGCATATGTAAAAGGTAGTTTTTTATGATTGTTGTTTTGATTAACCCGCACATTAGATGCCATAGTGGGATTCTTAGGAGGAGTAGTAGTAGATAAATTGAATGTCAGTTGTTGCAATTTTACATTATGATAATCTACTATTCCATCATTGACAACATTCTGATTCTTGCTCCAAAATTTTGATTTATCTTGGTTTCCATTGTAGTTTGTATTGAAAGACCCTTTGGTTTCTTTGAAGATTTTAATTTCACCTTTCCTTATCAAGGTATCTTCAATTTTTATTCCCATCTCAATCATTTTGTCAAATGTTGGAATGCATTGTATTTGGATATAATGATTTAATTCTATGACAAAGTTGTTTACAAAAATATCCATCTTTTCTGTTTCCAGAATTAATCGAGGATACCGTGCAAAAAATCTTCTCCACCTTTGTAGAAAAGTATAAAAGGTTCACCAACTCGCTGTTTGGCATTACACAAGTTAATCATAGTAATAGGATGTTGAATTTTGTATGAATAGTGTTGCATAAACCTTTCTACAAGTTCTTCAAAGGTTTTTATCCCATGTGGTAATTTAGAAAACCATTATGCTGCTTGTCCACTCAAACTACGAGGGAATAATCTCATAAGATATATTTGTTCATGAATGAAATCCATGCTTAAGGTATTGAAATCCTGTATGTGATCTTGAGAGTCCATGCATCCTAGATATTTGTCATATTTAGGTTTGTCCACATTTGGTGGAAATGCTGGCATGTGTAAGCTTTGATCAAATGGCATAGGACAAAATGTACTAATAGAGTATTTCTTTGGTACGATTTCTTTTTCTTTCTTCATTTCAAGAAGTTGAGTTTGTAAAGCTTCCACTTTTTTCACAAGGAGAGTCATAGGATTTTCTTCTTCTTGTGTTTTGATTTGTTCCACATCAAAATCTTGAGGTATTTTTATCCCTATTGAAGCTAGATGCATGAAGTATTTTTCTTTATCCGCCATTAGGATTTTGTCCATGATCTTTTGGAATCTTGCATCTTGTTGAACTTTTTGGATATACTCCTCAGTTATTTATTCATCATTATTGGTTTGAGCAGCCCATTCATTTTCAATTCCAGCCATGTTGTTGTTGTTGTTTTTTTTGTTGGTATTGTTGGTGTTGGTAGTAGTTTCTGAATCACTTGCTTTAGGAGCTGAAAAAGGATCATACTCTTGTTCTTGTTGTGCTTCAATGTGTATTCTAGAATGTTTTGAAGTGTCTATGTGTTGAATACATCCACTTCTTGTCCACACCATGTAGGATTAAATGATACTTGATTAGCAAATAATAGCAACCTATCACCTATAGTTTCAATGTTTGATAGACTAGCTTTACAATTGGTCAAAGTTGGTGAAAAATTGTTGATGTAATTGATAATGTTTGAGATCTTGA
>MU224369.1:682231-736912 GCA_018584345.1 Thuja plicata
TCTTAGATATGAGTGTAGTTTCTTCATACCTTTCATCTTCATCTGAATCATCCTTCACAGCTACAAATACTATCTCGATGTCATCATCTGGTTCGGTGTCAGTATCTTCATCTTTGCAAGTAGCTAGATAGCTAGCCTTCTTGCATTTGTCCTTGTAATCTCGGGTATCACTTTTTTGTGATCGTCGGTAACCTCTATAATCTTTGTTATCACCTCTGTTAGATTTCTTCTCAAAAGATCTATTATCACTTCTATCATCTTTTCTTTTGTTAGGACATCTTGTAGCAAAGTGTCCAATCTCTTTACAATTGAAACATACAAGTGGTAGCTTGCCTTTGTATTTACTTTTGCCTCTTAGCATTCTTCTCACCATGAGTGCTTCAATTTCATCTAGATCTTCTTCTTCACTTTCTCTTTCACTGTCTCTTCTAGATGAGTGTCTCTGACTAGATTTGCTTATTCTCATAGAAGATTTGAATGTAGACTCTAAACTTGGTAGAACACTATTATCAAAATTATTCATCTCAAATGAAAACAATCTACCAATCAGGCTATCAAGAGTGACTGTATTGTTTGCTACTGCTCTCATTTCTTGAATAGCAGAGACTCTAATAGCATATACAGGTAATAAGGTTCTTAAGATTTTACTTACCACTGTCTCCTCTTCAAGTGTACCTCCAATGCCTCGTATAGCATTAACTATCTCTTTTATCCTTGTGTTGTACTGAGTGATGTTTTCACCTTCTTTCATTCTAAGATCATCAAACTTTCCTCTAAGGCTTTCTGCCTTCGCTCTCAGAACATTTTTATCACCTCCATGTACAAGTTTTAACTTATCCCACATTGTCTTTGCAATTTTTCAATCTTTGACATCCTCAAATTTAGCATCAAAGAGTGAGGCTGAAAGCTCTATAACCACACAGTTATGTTCATGCTTTACTCTCAATTGATCTACCGTCAATGGTCCTGTAGGCAACACATATTCAGTATCTAAGTATTGAGTAATATCATTTCCAATACCTAATAAGTGAAGCTTTATTCTAGTTTTCCATGAAGCAAAGTTGTCTTTGTTCAACTTGGGCACATCTCATCTATTCATCTTGTGATCTTTAGTTAGGTCTTGAAACCTTCCTTCTAAGCACACAAGCTCTGATACCAATTGTTAGTAATAACTGAGAGGGGGGGTGAATCAGTGGCCTTGAAAATTTATCCTTTAAACTTTAATCCACCAATTATTACACCTCAAATTATTAAGTCCCTACAAGATGTATGCCTTGAAATACTTGAAACAATTTACTGTCTGTCAGTTTACCTTGTCTGTCCTTATTCTCCTTGATTACCGATAAGCAACAAAACTCATTTACCAATACATAGTAAATATGCAAAGTATACCAATCAATCCAGAAATGCATATCTGAAATGTAAAACAATAAAGTAATAAACCATACACACATAACACATTAATTTTAATGTGGAAACCCTATTAAGGGAAAAAACCACTGGGACCGGTACCCCAAATTTTCACTCTTCTAAAGTGAGCCCTGTTAGGAGCCAACCCTGTTAAAGGTTACAAACACACTATTAAGTGTGGCCTTGTTAGAGGATTTTCATACATAGGTTGTCACTTAGTATCTGACATCTACGCTACCATCCTTGAATCAGTCTTTAGACTGTCAATAGGCTTTATGCTAATCTTACTACCATCCTTGAATCAGTCTTTAGACTGTCAATAGGATTTATGCTAATCTTACTACCATCCTTGAATCAGCCTCCTTCTTAGACTATCAATAGGCTTTAGGTAAGACCGCTGCTACTATCATGAATCAACATTTTTGGTAATCTGTTAGGATATACCTCAATTATAGAAGATGGTTAAGTCGTGCTCTATTAAGAGACTTAATACTTCAATGGTTAAACTGAAACACAATGACTTATTTCTAATGAAAATTTGAATTGCAGATATTCATATATATTTATGTACTTTACCTCTTTGATCAATGTATCAATTCAATTCCTTTATACTTCACTCTTTCTGCTCTATGATGTTGTTCTTTACTGTTCGTCGGTGTCTACAGAATTCTTTAGCTCTCCCTTAGCTTGATTGATCAGGACTGTATGAAGTTTATCCTTAACCAATTTCTCTTCAGCATCTTCTTTCAATTCACTCCCTAGTGTATCTGAGTGCATTTTGGAAATGAATTATGCTTGTCTTTTATATAAACATGATTTTCCTTGATTCTTGATTCTTGATTCTTAGCGTGAAAAATAATCCAACCAATTTGATTTACGGCTTTAACTCCCAATTTATCTCGTAGTTATCTTCTTGCCAACTGTATAAATCAATTTCTTTAACTATGGTCAAATAAAACAAATAAAACAACCACTTAAGTCTATCTTTAAGCTCTGCTAGCTAGATATTTTGTCATTTTCTGATCTCTCTATTCTGTCGCTCAATTCTATAGTTCGTCGCTGGTGACAACTGCCAGTTCCATTAGTGTATCTTTAGTTAGCTTTGGAATCTCTATCCATCGGGCATCATTGGAACTTTCTCATTCGGCAACTCTGTTTTCAGCTTGTCGAGCATCCTATGATTTTGCTTCATCAGACAACACTGTCTTTTTCTCATCGGTCATCACTGTGACTTTATCTCTATCTTTACTAGTGGTGTGCACTCCATTGGTGTTGTCTGTCACTTGGTGAATACATGACTTTTATGCATTTTTGAAAGCATAATAATTGTTCCATTGATTCTCTGAAGACTTTGGCATTATGTACATGACCGTTCAGATGATATCAAGTTGACATCAATGACAATACAAACCATTAATTGATTTAATTTCTTGCATCATCTTCAACTTAACATTATCAAACATTCAATCAGTTATATGTCATCACCTTTGTGCTATATTTTCCTTTTTCCCCTTATGTACATATCATTTTCCTTTTCCCCCTTTTTTGATAGTAAGGGAAAAGGTGTATACCTATAGCTTATCAAAAATATGAGAGTGAGAGGTCTTCATTTCATCCATAATCTTCTCCCATTTCTCTTTTAAATGCTCAAGAGCCATATTCTCTAATGTGATCTGGGCATGCATGTCATAGATGTTGTCTGCTACAGACATCTCAGGGGTGGCAATTAGTTGTCTTGCTAAACTTAGGTGTTGTTGCAGAAGAGTGAGGTTCAGTAATAGTAGAGCTTGTACCTTATTAACCTCCTCTCTAAACTATGATTCTACTTCCCAGAGTTCGCCTTAACCATTTTATCTCAATGATATTCTCATAATGCAATTTGATTTCATTTCCATTTGTGGTTAGACTTTGTGCACTTGCATTTAGATTAGAATCAATATTTGAAATCTTGTCATTTTATATCCTTTGTAAATTTCTCTAAAGTGCATAGCTTTTGGATTAAGGAAACAACTTCAGTAATGATTAGATCTAATTCATTAGTTAACTCTAAAAGATTTACCTTATTTTATGCCACTTCTTGGCTGATATTTTCTATCAATTTATATTGAAACTTTTGTTCTGCTTGTTCCTCAATAGCCTTTCCTGTATCCACATTTTTTTGTGTGATGGCATCGGTGAGAATGGAAAGTTGATCCAAAATGGGGGCATTGTGATCAACATTAATGTCAGGAACTATATGGTTCAATATATCCCTTGTGGTCTCCAGTACCAATAAATCTCGGTGCTACTTCTTAAGCTTTTCTTGCAAAGCTTTTCTTTGACAGATTTCTCCATACTCTTGGAGTCATTCAAAAGATAATGTAGTTGGGTCACACTTTAGTATTTCAATGATCTCATCAAGTGTGAGTTCCAAATTTTTCTTCTTTGTTTTCTTCTTTTTCTTTTGTGATCCACCTATATGCAGAACCATAGCCAGCTTCTTTGCTTGGTCTGATGTGCTACTTGATGGCTTCTGAGGTGTTGTACCTTTCTCTAGCTGCTCAGTGTTAACCTGTTGGTTGTCTGATGATGTCTCCTCATCAACCTTTGGTGTATTTTCAGCTTCACCTTTGGTATCCTTTGGCATGGTATCAACTATCTTATCTTTCTCATCTTTCTCTTTTTTTGTACGTCGTGAGCATCTTTCATTTTTGCATCTTTCTCGGTGGTATCTCTATATTTTTGTTCTCCATCGATGACATTCTGTTCATCGGTTGTGTCCTTATTTTCATTAGATGTATCTTTTTTCTCATCATTACCCTTATCCTTGGGTATATTTATATCAGGCTCGGGGGTCTTCTCCTTCTATGAGATTATATTGATTGCTTACATCAATAATGACATCTGGCCTGGTATGTGTACTTGTCCAGCATCAACAGATGTATCTTGATCCTTAGTTTCATTAGATGTAATAGTAATATCTTCATCTTTATTTATCTCATTTGCAGGATCATTGGCGATGTCAGTAATAGTATTGTCCAGCAATGTTTCACCAGCAACTTCCATATTCTTGTTGCCTTGTGCGTTTAATTCTTCTTTGTCCTATTCTACTATTGTGACATCTTCATCAGTGATAGTAATTTGTTTGGGGCTCTATGTAGCCTAATTATCCTTTTTCTCTTGATTTTTGGTAAGAGCTCTTTGTGGCTCGGGACTTGTATTCATTTTAGGAATATCAAGTATCTTTCTCCATTCAGCCTCACTCTTTCTGTCTAGGTCTAGTAGATGTCCTTGAAGCACTTGGTAAGATCTCAAATTTGGTGAGAACCTTTTAGAGTGATTCTTCATCATCTCTTTAATTTCCTATATATTTTATTTGGGAGGCATGACAGATACTAGGGCTCTTTCCCTAATCTCTTTCTCAGAGTGTAAGGCAATGTCCATCTTGCCGATAATCTATCCTAAATTTCTTTAGGCATTTTATTTGCTAATTGTATTGGAGGATTTTTGAATATGCACATCATTTTGATAATTTCCTCCTCAATTTTATTTTGATCCATTGGATCCAATGTTAGCCATTTCTTGATACTTTTATCATTGACTGTACCATATTTGATAATTGAGGCACACACTTCATCAACTATTTCAGGAATCTTATTCTTTTACTTTTGGACAGATTCATCATCTTTGGTGTCCTTAATGTCTTCTCTAGTTCTTAGTATTTTTCTTCTTTTTGTTGGTCCTCTTGTCTATGTTTGAGGTTTCCTCTTATAGGTCCTTACTTGACCTTTGTTTATAGGTGAAGGACTTGTATCCTTTTATGTCTCACTCCTTGTCCTGGATGCAGTAGTGGTCCTTGAATTCTTAGCTAGTGGAAGTATTGGTGTATCTAACTCTATGGACTCTGAGTTACTTTCCTTGTCAGCTTCATCGATGAGTGACTATCCCTCGGTTTCTTCTATCTTGTCAGTTCCTCTTTTGTTACCAACAACCTTTTCTTAAAATTCTTGACCATCTTGTCTTTCTTCCTATCAATCTTCTTCACAACCAAGCCAATTTTAATCCTTTCTTTGGCTTCTTTGTAAGTTCCAAACTTAGGTTGTGTTTTATCTAATGGCCCATTTATTAATGCCTCAATTGCATTAGATGCTTGATCTATGTTTACCTCATACTCAAGTGGAGATATCCATGCTATCCTTGGTATAGCTGGCTTGATGTATGTGTAGTTAGTGTCTACCATAAAATATGTCAGTCTTGAACTTCTCAATTAACTGTTCTGTAATCCTTACTCTCTTCTGCATTCTTTCTTTGAATCCAACAAAGTATTCATCCATGGCTGACTCAAAATTATCTCCTAGTGATTTTATGAACTCACTAATCTGTATGGTCACTGGTATTTTTGTGTCCCATTGTACATTTCCTATAGATGGGAAAGATTATTGGAAGTAGAAGAATATGCACATGATAAGTGAACCAAACTTACATGAATTTGTCTTTGCATTTCTTATTGTCTTTAAGTTATCTTCTATCTTCTTGAGTAGAAGTTCTAACAGATCCAACTAAATTCCCTTCTTGAAAATCTTGTATGTTGTATCCACTGCTCCAGATGCAATGGTGTTCATCTTGCTAGCCTAAAAGAACTTGTATTCTAAGAAACATGCTCCAAATTTTAGTTCATCATTGGTGATGGTGGATACTTTAAGTCCTCTTCCATCACATATAGCTCCTATGTTTTTATCAATGTTAGATTTACATGGGTGCCTTAGTTCCTTTACCTTATCATTTATTGGATAACCGGTGACAACATGTATAACATCCATGGTTATTAGTTTAGGCTCATACACCCATAATTTTTGGTCATGTATCCTGCTTAGTACTAACTGAATCCATTCGGTCTTGAACTCTCTCAGGAACCATAGGGAATTTGTGAGCCATTTTACCTTGATGTGCTTGTGCTCTTCCTTGATAGTGCCATCATTGTTGCAAAGCTTCTTGAAAACTTTCTCAACTTCCAGTTCGCCAATCTCTGTTATCTTGCAATGTATATATGCTCGCACGTCTTTGACAAGAAAATCCCTAGTTGGTATTCTTGAGAATGCACCAGCATTGTTGGGTTGTGAGGAAACCTTGGGACATATCTTATACTTAGGTTCCTCGCATGTACTATTCTTGATAAGATTTACCTTGTTCTTTTTAACATTCTTGAGCTTAGCGGTTCTTGATGTAGTTGCCATTGATTCTAAAATTAGGGCTTTCCCGTAAATGATAAACAGAGTTCTCATTTTATAGTGGTACTTACTTCAACCTATGTAGCTATAAGAGATCTTCTTGGAGTACTGTAAACCTAGTTGGAGTTTCTCTACAATGTTGTCACTTTGTGCTCTAGTTTCACTCTATTTCTTCGCTCTTGTCGCTAGTAAGAAATGAAACCCTTCCATCGTCTATTTATAGACTTTGCCTTAAGTTGAGTCATTAATTCTCAACTACTCCTCAGTGTGTGAAGATAGATTCATTGGGTTATACACTAACTTCTCTTTCGGTGACAACGCGATGCTTTGGTGTAGTCTTTTAACTTGTTTCATTCACCGACGGATTTTGGTGTATGGCGAAGACAACTTTGTCAACTCACATGATTACCGACATATCTCAGTTTACACTTGCAACTTTAGCTTTTATGTGTTAACCAATGATTCTTGATAAGTGTAGACAACTTTGCTTTACAAGTATACCCATGCATTTTAGTATGTATTGACCGCTGAAATTGAATTCACAGAATTATAACAAGTAATACCATAGTGCATCTTTAATCATGCTAGTTTGGTATTTCAACTATGTATAATGGAACTGATGAAACATATAAATTTGTATAATGCATTTCCATACTTTCTTTTTTTTCTTAGGTGGGGGTGGTGATGTCACTAGATCCATTGGATAAGGTGTCACCATTTGCATTTCTCGGTCTAACTTCATCAGTGTTTGTGGCTTTCTTCCACATTTTGTTTCTCATCTTCTAGATGTCTTCAATGGTGTTTCCAATTTCAAAAGTGATGTTCTCTGTCATTCGGTCTCTACAGTCTTTCTTCAAATGACCAACTTTATGATAGTGTAAACATGTCATTCTGGGGTTAGTCCAGTCTCTAGAATTTCTTGTCCATTGTCTCATACAGTTTGTAGCTATGTGACCAAATCTTCCACATGCTATACAATTTTCCCATGTATTGTAATCCCATACATATTGGTTACTGACTTTTTTGGTTGATAGGTAGTTTCTTGATTTTTAGGCTTCCATGCTTTCTTTTTTTCTTCCAGCATTCAAGGGATGTCTGCCCATGCATTTTGCAAGTAGGACAGTATTTGTCCATGTAGGTTTCCTTCTTTGGTTTTTTCACCTCAGATTTACATTCATATGCTTTATGTCCTTTCTTGTTACATTTATAAAAAGTTCCTATGAATGAAGATGTGGATTTAGTAAGACCTTTCATTTTGCTTTTGCAAACATTTGATGTGTGACCTTGTCTTCCACGGTGATTGCATGTCAGTTTTCTTGGTCTTGGATGTTCATAGATATTCTTTGGATCAGCTTGATTGGGTGATTCTCCATTCTCGGTATAGCCTAGTCCAATGTTGTTGTTGGCTCTCCTTTGACCATCAAGAAAATCATACATCCTCTTGTTTCTTTCTTCATCTCTCTTCATTATTTCATTATTTTTTTGTTGAATTCTTACTTCTTGTTTTAGATTTTCATTTTATTCTCTTATCTCACCCATAGCTTCAATTCTTTCAATGAGTTCTACATTCATTCTATTTACCTCTTGACTCATAAGAATAATCTGATTTGTAATCTCATGGTGGTGTTTTGTAAGTCTTTGTATTTCTGACTCTTTCTCTTGTAGCTTTTCAATAATCTTTGTTCTATCATCAATCGCTAGTTTTCTGTCTTTCTCATCTTGTCTATCATTGTTCATGACATTAATCATTCTTACCATCTATGTCTCTTAACTGATTTGCAGATATTTCACTTGTCTAGCCAGATGTTGATTGATTTCATTTAGATTTGTGATGATTTCTTCTGATGTGTTTGATGCTTTGCTTGTAGTAGATCCTGAAGGCTCAAATATATCTGGTATCTCTTCTTCATGGTAATCTATTTCAATACAGCAAGATGCCATCATCTTTATTTCATCTAACAACTATCTCATCTTGATTCTATCTTCTTTATACTACTCATAGAATATTTGAATTTCTAGGTTCTGATTCTCAATACTCTTGTCAAGTCTGTACTTCTCCATTGTATGATATATCCTCTTAAGTGTTTAAACTTTCCAAATAAGAGATCTACCTCTAATACCAATTGTTGGAAATAATGTGAAGTGTGTATTGAGAGGGGAGGGGTGAGTCTGTACCTCTAAAACTTTTATCTCTTTTAACCTTTATCCATTGTGTAATCAATTGTATAACCAACCATCTGTTCTATACTATATTTGTGTAAGATATATCAATTCGTAAACTTAATTAAACATGTAAAAATTTCAAAGAAATATTCATGAAAGTAATTGACTCATAACACAAGATATGGTAATGCAGAAAACCCCCGTTAGAAGGTAAAAAATGCGGCAGGGATGACAATCACAAAATCTTCACTATCTATAGATTGGACGGGGTTGGTTAAGGCTTACAATTTGATCACTTCTGATGATCTACCCTATTAGGAGTATTATTTGGAGACTGGTTAAGGTCTACTCTATTAAGAGCTTTAGCAACACTATTTAGTGTGCACTCGGTTAAGAGATTTACAATAGGATTGTTAAATCCACCTTTCTTGAAAGGATTTCTTCTATTTGCTACACTTGTTAGAATGTAAACAAAATACTAATTGAACTGAGTGTATGCATTCTAAAATTGTTGATTATATATCCATTGAAGATTATATTTATAAATGTATCACCTAATGCTATTGATTAATACCTATGTTTCTTGGTAGCCTCTATTCTTGGTTCTTGATAACCAAATTCATCTTTTGCTATTCTGCTTCTTGAAACTTCCAGTCTGATCCATAGCTGTGCTTGTAGGCTGCATTCATCCTCTCATCCATCCTAAATGAATGATTATAAAATCTATTTATACAATAGATTAACCTAATAAAGTGTCATGTATTACAACCTTAACTCTATGATCAAAGGTTTGCAACTTGACCTTGATCTCCTAGTCTGGATGTTTTTAATCAGTTAGACTGATTAAAACAATTACAAAATGTTTCTTGTCCCTTAAGTAATGGTTTTAAAACAAATCAAAACTCTATAAATATAACTTGAATGTTTTATCTGACGTGGAAGTCAGATCCACTTTTCTCGGGATGTAACTAACTTTCGGTGTCTGATGCTCAGTTTGCTCTAAAATTAGTTTGACTGTCTTTTGGTGTTCCTTGGTTGAACTATCTATCAGGTTCCTCTATTGTCTATTCTCTCAATTTGCACTATATTCTTCTCATCGGGTTCCACTGTTAGTTTTCTCCTATCGGGTTCCACTATATCATCTTTGGTTTGTACTTTTGGTTTACACATCAAAACTGTGTCATCATTTTTATTCTTTCTTAGAAATTTTGGTTTGAACTGAAAACCTGGCTTTCGGTGTAGTGTAATTGATGGTATTACAACTTTTTTCTCTTTGTATACTAATGGAAAAACTTTATGTTATCATTCCTCTAGTCAATCCTTCTTCAATGTTGACATCAATGCCAACACAATCATCTCCCAGCTTTTCCAATATGCCAACAATATCCCCCTTTGGAATTGATGGCAACATGTGATGTGAAAATAGGTAATGCAATTAAAAACCAACAATCTCGCTCCTATAAATATAAGAAACAATATTACTATAAATAACCAATATTATCTTTCAGAGTCTCTCTAATACTTTTCAGCATTGGGTCTTCTCCCCATGGGAACATGCTCTCCTCTATTCTATTTTGATTACATACACTTCTCTCCACTAGTTTCACCCCCTTAGATACACACCACACATCTTGGCAAGTATACATATACATAAACTTGCATCTCTCATCTGATCCACTTCCTTCTTATCTTCTCCTCTGATATCTTGTTGTCTTCCACATCTGCTTCTCTTGCATCTTTTCTTTTATTTTTCACTATCTCATCATAGCTTATAGTTTTTCAAATCTAATTCTCTCCCCCTTTGACATAAATGAAAAAGGTGTATCATCTATTCTTATAACGATTTCTTTTTCATAACATTGTCTTCTTATTTTTCCTTCTCTACTTTTGCAAATTTTTCAAGCTTATCTTACTCTCTTGCACACACATAGGTCTGATACATCTATACACTAATCAAACACTTATCTCACTGATTCTTTCACTTCCTTGTAGCTCCCTACAAATAATCAACTTCATATCAGATATCTTTTCCTTACCGTGCTTACTACTCCCCCTAAGTAGTAACCTCCATACATCAATCCAGGCTTAATGATATCTTCATGAAGCTCTTTTGGATTGATGCATCATTCTACATATTAGTTGTCTTTGGGAGGGGTAATGACCCACCCCTAAATCTCCTTTGAGATATTCAAATATGTCTCTGAGATATTCAAATATGTCCTTAAGAAAAGGTTTACTAAAGATATCAGCAATTTGTTCTTTGGTAGGTATGTACTCTAGTCTTACTTCTCATTTATTTTCTCCCTTAAGAAATTAAAATTGATTGAAATGTGCTTTGTCTTTAAGTGATGTGCTATATTCTTTGAGATATTTATAGCACTTGAGTTATCACAATAGATAGTAATAGGTTCATCAAAGACAATTCCAATATCAGATAACATTTGTTTCATCCATACTACCTGGGTGGAATTTATAGAATTAGAAACATATTCGGGCTCATTCGTGGATTGTGAAGTACAAATTTGTTTCTTGCTAATCCAAGAGACCAATAAATGCCTAAGAAGAATGCTCCACCACTTGTGTTTTTCTATCATAAACATCTCCTACCCAATCTACATCAGTATAAACACACAAAGTAAAATCTTTACCTTTCGGATACAATATCCCAAAGCCAACTATCCCTTTCAAGTACATAAATATCCTCTTGACTTCAATTTCATGATTCTTCTTTAGCTCTTCTTAAAATCTTGTGACTAAAAATACAACATTCATGATACATGGTCTAGTATTGGTTAGATATAATAAACCACCAACCATTGATCTATACATGCATTGATTTATCTTTGGAGTCACATCTTCCTTTGTAAGTTTACATTCGGTCTCACCATGGGTGTACCTACTAGTTTTGAGTCATCAAAATCAAATTTATTTAGTAAATATTTCACATATTTGGCCTTTGATACAAATATTCCTTCATTTGATTAGATAATTTTCAATCCCAAGAAGAATATGATTTTTCCTATCATGAACATATCAAACTTATTTTTCATTTCCAAAGAAAACTCTTGACTTAGCTTGTTATTACCTCCAAAGATAATGGCATCAACAAATAATTCAACAATCAAAATTTTCTCATTATCAGCCTCAAAGTATAAATTACTATTAGCATTACCTTTGTTGAAACCAAGCCTAATTTGATACTTATCCAATCTTGAGTACCAAGCTATAGGTGCTTTTTTTAGTCCATATAGGTCCTTCTTCAATAAGCATACCATGTCTTGTTGATCAATCAATTAGAATCCATCTAGTTTTTCAATGTTTACTTATTCCTCCAATTCTCCAATCAAGAAGGCTGATTCGGTGTCCATCTGATAAAATTTTAAGTTCTTATGAGCAACAAATGCGAGGAATATTCTTACTGCTTCCAATCTTTTCATGGTGAAATTTATTTTTTCATAACCAATACCCTCCATTTTTTCATAACCTTTACAGACCAATCTTTCTTTATTCCTCACAACCTTTCCTTCATCATTTAACTTATTCTGAATACCTATTTGGTTTCAATTACATTTTTATCTATAGGCCTAGGAACAAGGATCCAAGTATTGTTTTTCTCAATTTGTGTCAACTCTTCTTTCATTTCCTTGTACCAATTTTCATCCTTGCAAGCTTCCTTTAAATCCTTTGGCTCAACTTGTGGGATTAGGCATACCGTTTCATCAACAATTCTCCTTCTTTTCTAGATACCCATATTCCTATCTCCAATGATTTGATCTTTAGAATGATATAATCTAACATACCTAGGTGTTTTGTATTTTTCTTTAGTATTTTTCCCTTCATCTTCTTTACTAGTGTATTCTTCATCAGTTTGATTCAAAGTACCTCCTTGTACAAGATTGTGTTCCTTTTGTTGATCTTTTTGGATTGATATTTCATTCTGATCATCACAATCATATCCTCTTGATTTGGATAAACTTGCAATACTTTCATCCACTTTCAGATTTTCACTCTTCACTATTCTTTTCAACCTCTTGTTGTAATACTTATAAGCCTTTCTCTTGGTATAATATCCAAGGAATATTCCTTCATCACATCTTGCATCACACTTTCCAATAACTTCATCTCTCTTGATATAACATTTACTACTAAAGATCCTATAGTATTTTATAGTAGGAACATTTTCACACAAAAGTTCATAGGAAGTCTTTCCTATGTCTCCTTTTAATTTTACTTAATTAAGATTGTATACTACAGTGCTCACTACCTCTTTCCAAAACATCTATGGTACTTTTCCTTTCATCATCACAATTCTTTCAGTATCAAGAATTGATATGTTCTTTCTTTCAACAACTCCATTTTGTTGTGGTGTCCGCAAAGATGAGAACTGCCTCTTGATTCCATGTTTTTCACAAAAGAAGTTGAACTCATTTGATGTGAATTCACCACCTCTGTATGATCTCAGACACTTCACCTTTAATCCCATCTCATTCTCAACCAAATTTTTAAAGATCTTGAACTTGTCCAGTGCCTCAGGATTTTCTTTCAAGAAAGTAACCCAAACCATTCTAGAGTACTCATCAATTAGTAACATAAAATATCTATCACCTTGCATGCTCCTTATTTTTTTTGTTCCACATATTTCAGTGTGAACTAAATCAAGCATACCATTAGAATTTTAAAATTTAGATCTTAATTCATTTCTTATTTTCTTTTCTAGTTGGCACTCCTTTCATGTAGTATTGATGGGCTTCTTCACTTAAGGAAAATCTCTAACAACATGCTTGGAACTCAATGTCTCAATGTTATCAAAATTCACATGACATTACCTCGTGTGCCATAGACAACTTTCATCAATTTGTGCAATCAAACAATTATTTTGACCACAGCTCAAATGAAATATATTACCTTTAGTTTTTGACCTAGTAGCAATCTCTATTCCACATTCGTTCACAATCTTGCATCTGTCATATTTGAAATTAAATTCATAACCTTTGTCAATTAGTTTCCCAACACTAATGAGGTTATGATTTAGGTCTTCTACGTACAACACATCTTCATTCATAGTATTTCCATCCAAGGAGATAGATCCCCTTCCTCTGATCATACCACTAGAATTATCTCCCCATCTTACCATTCCACCATCATACTTCTCAATACTTAAAAATTTATCCTTTTCACTAGTCATATGATGAGAGAAACCACTGACAATGATCCATTCATCCCTTTTCATAACCTGGGTGGCTAATTCATTTTCCTCAACAACACATCTACTAGAATTTTAGGCATAGAATCATCTAAATTAGATATATCATCTTTAATAGAAACATACACTTGTTCATTATTACTCTTATTATTATTAGATTCATCATCAGTGACTCCTTCTTCATCAGCAACACAATAACATCTTTTCTCATATTTAGACTTATCATACTTGTTCTTGGGAAATCTTTCTAGACATCTAGAAGTATAATGTCCTATCTTTTTTTCAACAAAATCATTTAAAGGGTATTTTTCCTTTGTACTTACCAGATCGTTTATATAGTCTCCTTTCCACTAATGCTTCCAATTCTTGAAACTCTCTTTCTTCTTCCTCAAGTTCTATCATCTATTTTTCATATTTTTACACCCTTCCTATAGATCCTTCACCTTGATCTAATCTATGCATGTATTTTCCTGATATAGTAGCCTTGAAGGTTGATTCAACTTTGGGTAGAGAATCACCAAACTCACTCATTTCAAAAGAACATAACTCACCAACCAATGTATCTCTTGTCACAACAACAACATTTCTAATTTCCTCAATATCAAAAAAATTTCTTTTGTAGCTAGGAGCAGAGATCTTAGCACCTTTGAAACAATCTCTCCTTCATCCAATACACCACCAAAACATCTGATTTTGTAAGCTAATTCATTTATCTTCAACATGTGAGAGTTAATGTTCTCATCCTCAGAAATTCTCAGAGATTCGTACCTTTCTTTTAGGCTTTGTAACTTAGCTTTCTTGAGACATGCATCACCTTCATGTAGATTTTCTATATTTTTCAAATATGATGTGTAGTCTTCAACTCCATTACATTTGTATACTTTTTATTAGATAGAGAACTTAGCAGGGCTTCCTTTTCTATGATGTTATACTCAAACCACCTCTTCTCTTCTGGTATTTCCATAGATAGATTCGCAGGAGGAGTGTAGGAGTCCTATGTGATGGTCCAATAGTCTTCTCTAATTCATCTTAGATGAGTGATCATTCTTCCTTACCAAATAGGGTAGTTTTTTCCTTCAAACCTAGGATTATCCTTCTTGTAAGTTTCCATATTGGATCTCCCTTAAGTTGTTAGGCTTTCTTCAAGGGACCAATGCTCTGAGACCAAGTGTTGATAATATAGAAATGAAAAATTAAGAAGGTGGGGGGGGGGGGGAATTAGTTGTCCNATCCTTCTTGTAAGTTTCCATATTGGATCTCCCTTAAGTTGTTAGGCTTTCTTCAAGGGACCAATGCTCTGAGACCAAGTGTTGATAATATAGAAATGAAAAATTAAGAAGGTGGGGGGGGGGGTGAATTAGTTGTCCCCAAAGCTATACTCCTTCAACCCTTAGTTCTTAAAAACCCTTAACCTTAACACCCTTAATTCTTATCTGATTAAGTGAAATGTGAAACATGCATCCATATAAAAATCAGAATATCATGTACACAATTAAACACAATATTTTTATCATGGAAACCTTGTTAGGGGAAAAACCATGGCGGGGTTGTTTACCCACAATAATAAAATACCTTGTTAGAAGTATAACCTTATTACAATGTGCGGGGAATGCACATGCATTTAGGCTCACTGCCTAGAGCTCATTGCTCAAATAAAAATCCTCGAACTAAAAACTTGATGAAGGATCATTTCCTTACAATCTGATCACTACAATGATCTACAAGTATTTGTGAACTAGATAACAACATATACCTTATGCCAAAGTTAGTTCCATTTAAGCACAACCAAGATCTCTGATCTAACTCTCTCTCACTCCTTCAGATGAGTAGCTTATCCTTAAAGAGATATTCACAACTACTCTACAATAAATCTTTGGCATTTGCAACTAATCTTCCACTTCTGCGCCTAATGATTTTTTCCCTAATTCATCACTTATACCAAGAACTAGGTCACCAACCCTAATTCACCATTTCTTCAAATGATCATATTAAATATCATACTCAAACCCATCTTTGATCATCAAATTATATCTATGGCCTAAAAATACCACCTCAAGATCATAAATCTTCCATATTTCATGGTTTAGCACTTGCACCACACGATTTACCAACTAAGTTGGCCAAGAACATGAATAATAATAAAATTATTATCATTGACCGAAAACTCCACCAATCTGCTCCTTATGATCCATGTGTATCACCAAATCATCAATAAAATACTTCAATAACATCCGATAGCATCATTATAAACACTCAAACATTCAAATCCACCACAACCATTGGATTTTCCAGCTCTTTTTCACCGAATCTGAAGAACATTGTCACCAAGTCTCTGAGACAATAAGATTATGCCTTGTGGAACTCTGAAGTATAAACCATCTAAGTTGAAGACACCTCAATATGTATCCAAAAAAATCCTAGGTTCTCTCCATGAAATTATAACTTTATTTTTCACAGTGAACCTCTTTCTATTTTCTTGTCAACATAGTCTGTCACACTGCCGGCCAGTCACCTTTTGTAACCTGGTTACCTATTCAAATCATAATGAAACCTTCTATAACTTTGGTTGAAATGAGTAAACACATTCATCATCCTTCCTTTAGATACATGAATTCATCTATATAATATCTACCTCCTACCATACCTTTTAGCATTTTTCTCTACTAGCTAACTTGTAACAATAAAGTTAGCACTAAGAAATAACTCTTCTGATCACTTCCTCTATTCAATATTTTTGCTATGTTGACATCAATGTGAATGTAATAATCTTCCAGATCTTCCAATATTCCAACAAGAATCACTCTTCTTTATTCAATAAATATTCCCAATATTTCTTAATTGATGTATCCACAAACACTCCCTGCTACGGTAACCTAAGGGAAGAAGCTACAATTTGTGAATCAACTTGGACAATGATTGTGTCATCAAATTCCCAAATTTAATGGGTCTATTGGTGGTATTGGTTCATACCGGTAGACACCAATTACCAACATTTGATTTCTTTAGGGAAACCAAAGGATTCCAAAAGGCTACTATCAACTATTTTTCTTTCTATTAGAGATGTGGAATTTCCCTTCAATCTACTAAGGATCTTTAGAATATCCTCATACGTTACCTTTGTATCAAAAATTTCATCTAAACCATCATATACTATTGTGGGCATAATGGATATTAGGGTTTGGGATATAAGATGCATAGATTGGATGATGTAGTTTTTTGGTTTTTGAGTTGGCCAAGTGTACGAATGCAAGGAATGAGTAGAAGGTTTACAAGGTAAACTCATGGAGAGGGGAAAGTCCCACCACCTAACTCAAACAATAAGTTGGAATAGCTTGAATTACACTTTAAATTACTAGATTGAAGAGTTTCACAATCCAACCTAAATTTATTGCATGCACCTACTTCTTTCCTCCAATGATCGAATGTTATAGATTTATTTCTCCAAGTTTCTCATAATGAAGGCAAACTTTGAAGAATACCACCTTTTTAAGTGAAGCATTTAATTTTTTCTCAACTTGGTGCTAATGGTTCATTTGGATTCATCTTGGTTTAATAGGTGTCCTTTGCATCTTAATGGAACAATTAATGCTTCATATATGTCAGCCTAGTGAAAGTACAACTCCTTGAAATATGCAGACCTGTTCATAGTCAGGGAGGGTATATTTACTGAAGTTTCAAACCATTTCTAAAAAAAAATCATTTTTGAATCTACCCAACTCATCAAATACAAAGGCTTAGGATAGATCTTAGTTCATCTCAGGATAGTTAGAAAATTCAGTGACTTTATGAAGTTTCTTTTCAAGGTTGTAAAGTAGGAAAATTGGGAAACATCTTTGAAACATCGACAATAAAGGAATTAGAGGGAAAAAAATATGACATGCATTTTAGTATAGTTGGGTAGTTCGACAGTTTTATGAACTTAAATAAAAAGGAAGATTGAGTACAAATTCTTGGGAAACTAACTGACTAAGTACTTAGGGGATGCAAATGACCGAATTCACTCATTAAATTTGGCCAAGATGAAGATATGGCTTAGAGTAAGCATAAATTAGGAGCAATATCATGTATACAGGAGGCATGAACCATAAAGTATAAAAATTGGGAAATAAGTCTTAAGCAAGTCTCATCATATCATACCCTCCAGGTTTCCCTGTTCTTGTCATTTCATATTAAAATTTAAATCATAGGTTAGTCACTATTTTGGATTTACAGATTTGGCATCAAAATTGGATTCTCAGTCTATTAATTGTCTCTATTTGTAGAAAGATCCATTCTCTCTCCACCTATCCTAAGATCTTGCATTTCTATTTCCATCGTGCATTTTCCCTTTTCAATTTCATATTCATCTTCCCTAATAGCAAAATCATCATTTCCTCCACTTAGTGTTTGAGCCTCCTTGAGCCTAGTGGATAATATTCCTTCCTACTTTGTCCAAACATCCTATTGAACCCTATCTTCTACACTACTCAAATATTAGGACATGAATACTAGAGTGTTAAGGGTATGGAGTTTCATCGTGTGTGCTCATGGAGATACATCGCATGAAATTGAGCATTCTCTTATATAAAAAAAATGATGATCATGCAAGATAGAATGCTATAAATGAGAACATACTACTTTGGATAAGATCTAGTTCCTACACATGTAGACATTTGCCTTCCCAAGACATCCTTAGCCTCGTACCAATGCTCAAGACATGCTTTGGGCACTGATTATCTTAATTAATATTTTATCCCATCCCAAATGTCAATTAGTTTTTCACTTGATTAAAATAATCCCCAAAATGTCATTTCTAGCACATCACTTATGGGTGTGGGACAAGTTGGGAGCCACTCCATAGACTCAATATAATACCTAATCCTAAGGCTCATCTTATTCACAATGAATGAGATAAAAACAATCATGAAGTAAAAGACATATTTTAGTTGTCACTTTCACATATTTTTCAATCCAAATATCAAGGCATTGTTGTCCAATATCTCATCATGTAAAACAATATAAGGCTGCACAATTTCCCTATTCCCCATATATGCACAATTGATCAAGTGATCAAAATAATCAAATGGATCTAAATTGATCCAAAAATAAATGTTTATATATATTTTCCATCCATCCACATAATAATTTCACATCCAAACTATCTAATTCTACTTTTAAAATATAATTCAAAAAAGCGTGAAACCTAGTGAATAGTAAAAATTGTCATTAAAGGACCTTCAAGAACACTAAAATTTCAAAGCTCAAATTTCAAAATTTTCAAGATACCCTCTTAGTCTAAACCCACTCAACACCCCACTTTCACACTTGAATACAAAAATTATGCATTCTACTAAAATTTTGACATGGTAATGACTTAAAAATAGAGTTTTCTCAATTTTACTCACAACAAATTGAATACTCAATTAAATGCCTTACTTTCAAAGGAAAATGTTCTTATTCATCTCATGATCAATTTTCAAGCAAGAAAAATTGAAAATATAAAGCACAAGAGTTATGAGGTTCTTACCTCTATGCCCAAATTTTGAAAAAAGAAATAAAATTTGAGAACTCCAAAAAATCCTTTGAATTCAAAGAGTAGTGATAAATTGGTCCCATTCCTATCCCAATTTATCAATATGAAAAATAATTCTCTCAAGAAATCCTCCTCAACTATTCATCTCAAAAATTAAGTGAAGAGAGTTATTGAGAGGTCAAAGTTCTAAAAAATAAGACAAAGTATAAAAATCAGCACTTTTCCCACATAAAACCCAATTGACTTTTAGAAGATAAAATAATTAAAAATTAAATAAAATTTTAATTTTTACAAATGAATATAAATAAATCCCATAAGTATTCACAAAAATATTAAATAACTATTAACAACCAAAAGTCAAAGCAACATTATATAAATTAATAATTAACACTTAAATGCCCCAAATGTCGAAACTTGACTCCAAAAATCACCCAAATACCCCAATTGGGTAAGCGCCAATAAAATGAATAGTCATAAGGCATAATTAAAATATTTAAATAATAAATTGCCACAATGAACATTGAAACATATTAATATATTTAAATGCAACAATAAATTGCAATTAAGTTAAAATGCTCAGACACTTTTCATGAGTTGACTACACATGACAACAGGGTATTCAAATACTACCTATTGTAGTAATCAAGGCTCAAATAATAAAATATCTGGAAATCATCCTTATTACGATACAATGTGTTTGGCTAGGGTATATTTTGGCTATTGTGCTATCTCTAGTTAACCACCATTGGGGAAGGACACACTCAAACCTATGGAGCCAGGTGGAGTTGATGTCTGGTACATGCAACCACTCAACACATAATACAAGTACTTGGGCATATACAAAATAGTAGAAGCGCATATAAATATTCTCTAATTGAGGCAAACAACATGAATTTCATTAGTCCACCATAATATAATTATATCAACATGAATATAATAAATCACTAAATCTAACACTTATTTACAATTGCATCAATAATAAAATAATATTAAATAAATCTTAGCGCATTTTAACCAATTGATCAGGTTAACATTACATTTAAACATAAGAATTAATCTCATAAAGTATTAGTATTTAATATTACCTTTTTAATCTTTTTCACATGCATCATAATCTTGAAATCACCATTAGATCTCATTTAACCAATATACCAAACTCAATAGGTTTGATATATAATCAAGCATAATAAAATATGCACACATCTCAATGTAACAACACACTAATGATCTCCATGAAGTAGCATGTACACATCACTAGGTTGAAACAAGCACACAACACATATAAAGAAGAAGAGCGTACAATATGAACCCAAGAGCAACATGTAGCACACTATATGAGATGCAAGTAATTCAATAGGCATATAGTTAAGAGGATGAAAAAATAGAGAGTGAAAGGTGGAGAGATGAAAGATACTAGATGTTGTGAGACATTAGTAGAATTAGGTGTGCCAGTATGGGGATGAATATGATAGTAGAAGGAGACATTCTAAAATATAGATCAATAGAAGAAGAGATAGAAGAGGTATACACAATTACCAAAGTAAGTGGAACAATTTTAGCACTAAGTTTTTATAAGAGATCTTATCCATAGGGATTATTCATGTGCGTATTATGAATCATGTCAATTAGTGTAGGAATTTTAGCATTATAAAAGCTAGCAAGCTCATTTGTAAAATCATGGTCAACCATATGAACTTCGTGATCATAATATTTCTTATTATTCTAAACATGGGAATTGGAATAAATCATAATCTTGTTAGAATGGGAAACCATGTCATGATTTAGATGAACTTCCTTCTCAATAGAGGATCAAGATCATGAATTGGTCATGTAGCATAAATAAAAGAAAGAAAGATAAAGTTCAAGAATTAATATTCATTCCAAAAAATAGAATTATTAGCTATATATCAAATCTAAAAATGAAACCGGCGTTCACTAGTTAGTGTGTTGGTTAAGTGGTGGTATTTTTGTTGTCCCTGCCTAGGTTCAAACCCTCGCTAGGCCATTGTGATTACGGACTTGTGCCTTCGCTGATCCAATGTGCTCGTGGGTTTGGGCCTCAACTTTAAAATAAGGGGATGAGGTCCTCCATTTGTGGCCTCACTCATTCATATCTCCAGGTCAAAAGCATTTCATGTGGAGCCGAAGGGCTTTTCGTGCCAGTGTCACCAGTCACATTAAAATGTTTACCAAGCACTTTAAATTTTTTTTCTTAAAAATGAAACCCTCTAAAACTGAAAGCCTAATGGGTAGTTGAGGGTGGGTAGAGAGGAAAAATAAGATGCATAAGAATTAAAATGAAATCCTTAAAAGAAATAATAAAAGACAAAATCCTAGCAGGATAAGAAATAAAATAATGTAATAAGAAAATCCCTAAAAACTTAAAATAGTTAATGTATAACCCTAAGGTCGAAGTTTAAGGGGTGTAATATTAGAGAGGTTCACTAAAATCTAAAAGAAAATAATCATAAGCTTAATATAGGCTAATAAAAATGAATGTATACACATACCTCAACCTAGATAGTAAATAATAGTTATAGGAGTGAATATTTTAAAAGTAAATGCCAATTTAGAAAATCTAATTTGACGAATAATGATGCTTAGTTCCAAATGTAATGTTGAAGGAGTTTCATATGTAGACACTAAAATACATTGTCTTGATAAAGTAATATTTGGATAGTGCCTACTATCTCAAATTCTATGAAAATTTTCCTTTCAAAGGCCAAATTCATTTCTCGTATCATTTATGTAGGTGCAAATTTATTTTGTAGTTCATGGACATGATTTTGCAAGTAGTACAATATTATTATTTGTTTCACCTGCTTCTATACTTCTATTTTGTTGTCAAGGATTGGTGGTATTTAAAAATCTCTTCAAAAAGTTGTCAAGTCAGTGGAGACAAGTTACCTTAAGTAAAATATAGAAGAGATTGAATTTGTGGTCACACTAAAGATAACAATCATGCGAATATTCTAGAGGAGAACTTGATGTCCTCGATTGATTAAATGAGTGCAATTGAGTGAATTTAAAATAAAAAATCTAAAAATGTGATGCAAAAAACTTGGAATATGATATATGTTCTCTTTCTCTTAGTGATGAATAATAGAATGTGATCAAATTGTTCTCTAGATAACAGATCACATAATATAATCACATTGATAATATATTCACTTTTCTTCATAATAGATTATATAATATTATATAAAATATTAATATAAAAAATTCTCACACAATTAATATACTTACCATCAATTCCTAATAATAACACTACATACATTGAACAAAATATTTCAATTTTTTTTTTTTCTTGTTTTTTTAAAAGCAAATAGGAGGTTGAGCTTTAGGAAAAAAGATGATTAGATCCCTCACTTTTGCCCAACATACACATGACAACACAAGGTTCAAGAATTGGTTCTAAGCATACTTTGAGACAAGAATCCTCATCTCTATCCAAACTATGAGTATAGGATTCCACGTAGTCCACTAGGCACTTATATGATTCCTTTGCTTTCTTTAGGGAGTAGCTTAGAATGTTTCTACTTTATTCCATAGTGTCCCTTTGATTTCACTCACTTTGAATCTCTATTTTAATATGAGAGGACAAAATCTATAATAAATAAACTAGAATAGTGTGTATGGTATGGACAAAGATAAGAGGGTGGCAAATTACATCTAATTCTAATATCTCATTCCTCTAAGAAGGAAATGCTTGTATGCAAGATATACCAAGTAATAAGTAATCATGGCAATTTGGATACTAAAACTGCCCATCTCAAGTATTGGGAAATGAAACACTTGTCACAAATGTGCACCATGTATTTCAATCATCACAATATTAATATTATTATAATTATTATTAATAGTGTGAACTTTTAAGTGAATGAGGTGAACACCTCAACGAGAGCGACTATTCTTAAAGGTGGAACTTCTTTCCCGTCCGTAATATATCTTGCTCAGATCTCGCTTTGAATATAATATTCATATGAAATCGACTTTTCCTAGGAATAGAATAGTATTTTGTATGTTTGAGCTCTATTTTACTTTGATTTAATGTGCGTTTAAGAGGCATATTTTGAGTAAAAAAGGTAATATTCTCGAATTCATCTTTTCAATGGTTTATATTTAATTTTTATATTTGGCTTCTTTAATGAATTTAAGTTGACTTATTGTTAATTATAATTGTCAATCGAATGAACTACAATTTATTTAAATTATAATGTTATAATATTGTATAAAATGACCAACTTTAGTTTAGTTTAAGCATTCATTTATATTATTGTAGCATCATACTGTTCTAATATTTAACTATATATCAACATTGCGTTATAAGAACAAGTGGACACAATTGCCATTTGTTTAGAGTATCTTCCAGCTTACTACTTGTTATTTCAGTCCAAAATTTTGACTAAGGTGAATGGTTAGAAGCTAGCCATCTTTCTTCCCTAACACAACAAAATTTGTTGGTCTTTTCGAGCATTAACTTATTCAAATATCACATGTGAACAAGATTTTGAAGATAGGAAGTGCAAAATTGAGTAATAAATACCACATTAAATACAAAGGAGAAGAATTGAACAGCAATTTTACAAATTAGAACAAGTAAAGGATTTAATATGAGACTTAACCTATAGATAAGCAATGTCATTTATCAATCGCTTGGAGGTTTAAAACTTCAAATGCAATAATATAGACTAAATATAGATAATTCCAACTTTACAGGAAGCTTAGTACCCCAACCTTTTGTATTAGTATATTTAGTGTGTAACTTTGTTTGAAATCTTAGCTCACTACCTTAGGAAAATTTAGTTATTATTCTCTTCTATCTATCCCAGCCTATATGAGAAATGAAATGTTTTATTTCTTTCCATTTTAGTGAGCCTATCTATTATTATATTTCTCAAGGTTTTCCCTTTGGAGTTGAATTGTTGATGTTAATTGTAGATATGTATTTTCTATTTTTAAAATTTTTTATATAAGATTCAAGCATTACTTTGATTCTAGTTATCTTTTAGGGTTTCATGTTTTGTTCAATATGCCAAAGTCTCACCATCCTCCCTATCTACCATAAAGAAGTCCAAGATTGAATCTTAATATTGCCACAAGTCAAGTTGAAAATGGTAAGCATGAGAACTTACATGCTACTAGTTATCTTAGTGGGGGAGTAAACATTTGAGGTTGGTGTACACATATTGAACAAGTGGATAATCAAGATATAGCTTCAACAGACAAATGCTTTATTTAGATATTGGGAATTTGAATATTGATGTTTATATTTCTATATTAGTTGATGATCTTTACAATTTTTAAGTTAATAAGAAATATAGATTTCAATTACTCAAAAAATAGGCAAAAATATAAGCTCAGATTAAGTCCTTTTATTGGTGTGTCTCCCTATTTGTCTATTTTCCCTCTATAATATTTTTTTCTCCTACTTATGATATGTCACATAATGAACCTCTTCTTGCACTTACCTATCATATTTAACCTCTCCAGAGGCTATGCCTACTTCCCAAATTACACAAACTTTTTATGTTCGCCTTATTCTTTTGTTCTTCCTACCTATGTTAATCCTACAAGTGATGCCAATTTTTTATTGGTGTTGTAACCTCGTCTTCTTACACCATTCCACAACCTAAATATACCCCACCTAGTATGCATCATGTTCTCACTTCTAATCCTATTTCAACTCCTAATGTACCTCATTCTTCTTTAAAATTCATATCAGAAGACATTTGATGGCCTACTTATACTTGGAAAAAAAAGGGATCTATCTAGTGAAATCAAACACAATACACTTGGTCTCAATATCCACTTCTAATTGGATTCTTGGCTTACATATTTGATATGTACACTATTAGAGTATATCCTATGATACAAATGAGGCCTTGCAATGCTATAGATTTGGATTTCATGTATGATAATAATTCTTTGATTAAAAGGGTATAGGTTTAGAAGGGGCGCCAAATATTTTAAAATAAACATATGATAAGAAAAGAAACAACAAAATAGTAGAAAAATATTCATCACCCATGGAATCTAACACTAATAGATAAAACATATAGATAGAAAACAACACACACTAGAGAAATAAAGAAACATTCTATAAAAAACTACAACTATTTTAGAAAGCTCTTGTTGGTAAAATCCCTCATTTAGTTTCATGAAATATTGGAAACCTCCTTCTTTTCCTATTAAAAGGACTTATTTTTCGCTGATCCTAGTCCTTGCACTACAACCCTCCTTTCCATCTTATCAACAATATTATTTTTTCTCCCACTTTGGGTCACATGACCTTGCTTTAAATACTTAAGGTTCTAGTTACAATTCTAATTATTGTTGCACTATATATAATTTAACACTTGTTGACCTAAATGACCTTATTAAGATCCTCTTTTTACCAATTATTTCCTTCTCATGATCTCTCAATTTTAGGTTATGTTCATCATTCATTTTTTTCTAAATCTAAAAGAATAGTGACAATATTTTTTTAGCTTGGATAGCTCCTAGTCCAAATTCCTCAATTTAAGTATCACCTCTCTATTGTAAAAGATTCACTTATCTTCCTCCCTATCAATGTATGTCTATCCTCTAATATTTTTATTGAAGATGAAAAACCACATGTATTTAATCTGTTGAATTCTACATAGAACCACATCATTAGGATATGTTGAGTCTCAATTATTACATTTTGAATAGTTCTCATGACTTTAGGAAGTTATTACATAGATTCTATAAAATTCACAACTACAACATAGAAATATCCAAGGATGTTGAATGAAAGGGCCAAAATTCTAGGGAAAGGAACACTAACTAAAGACTCAATGCCACATTTAGATTTCCATTTCATTTAGGCTCTTAGTTCCTCCATTTGAGAATTCACTTGACTCTCTTCATTCTAATAATCTTAAAACTTCAAGGTCTTAATTATCTAATTTTTCTCCCCAACATATTATTTGATGTTGAACTTATAAATAATTCTCTTTCTTTCAGCCATTTATGGATTTCTAATTCTTCATAATCCTAATTTTCTTCCTAAATTTGTAATCCATACTATTCTCTCTTGGGGAATGATCCATTAGAGTCCAAACTATTGGGTGCATTCTTATGAGTCTTGTTATAAGAATTTTTAAATGAATGTTGAGAAAAATTAAAACATGTATTATAGTAGTTCACAACTCTTAATTTTGACCTCCCTGCTAACCTTGAAAACACCAAATAAGATTTGAGTATTAGAGTTTTGAAACTTTATAAAATTGATAATAATTTCAACCTTGGAGGAGGGGGGTAGAATAGGAGGGTAAGTGTAATAAGTTGGGTCCCAATTCGGCAGAAGTCTTATGGACTTGAAAAATGCCGCTAGAAACGGGCACACATTTTAGGCTCGAACGCTCGATCCAAAAATTCAAAAAATGGGTGCCCATTTTTAATTTTTTAAATTATGCCTAAAATCTCATTTTTACATGCTGAGTTATTATATTTAAGAAATGGGTGCACGTTTTTAAACGTGTGCTCATTTTTTAAAAGTTAAATTTACAAGACCACCCTTTGAATTGGATTTCGGTTTGGGACAGGCTTGGTGGGACCAAGGCTATGCTTGAACCTCCAAAATAATGGCCAAGGCATTGGAATACTAGATTTCTTCCTTGCCGTAATTTTTAGAGGGCCTTCCTAATCAATTTTTTTGACGAAATGAAAACCCATTAGAGCTCTTACTGCCTAGATTTGAAAAATATAAATTTTATTGTGATATGGTCAATTTTTACTATTTTTACAATAATTATTAATCAAAAGTGGTACTTAGACTTAAAATAGTGAGGTTCACTAAAACTTTAATAACTTTTTTATTTTTATGTTTTTTTGAAAATAAATTATATGGAATCAATCTACATAGAATTTCCTTGAAGATAAAGTTTTTTTTTTTTGAAAAACTGTGAATTTTTCATCAAATTATGGTGGTCGTACTCGAGAGGTTTCAAAACATTTTTTACAATCAATTAAAAATTAAATTTAAAAAATATTCAATAAAAAAAATCAAAAATATTATCATCAATATTTGGTGTCTTAGGTATCTTTCCCCAAAAGGATTCACAAAAAAATATTTATTTAGGTCCAAATATGGTGGTTGTACACGTGTGTGGTATGGTCCTGAAATAGATATTTTGAAAAGGTAGTTTTTAAACATGCCTACTATAAAATAATGTATACTATGCGAGTATTGAAATAAATTACATATTTGAAAACTAGACTTTGAGCGCTATATTTTCTATTAGTGAAGTATTTTTCGATTCAATCTCTAAGTGCCTCAAATTTTGACATCAATTGACAGAAAATTTGAAAAACAGGGAAAACACTTCCACTTTTTGCCCAAAAGTGGGATTCAACTTCTTGCAGCCACCCATGACCTCATTTTCAATAGTTCATTGAGGTCTCTAAGGATGAATTAATATAGAAGGAAATTAACACCCTCATTTTATGTCTAATATGGTTTAACACCACAAAATGGTACCATAAATAGATTCAAATATTTCTTCAAGAGTCACATACCTCATTATGCAATGCATAACTTCTCCCCATTATGGCTTGAGTGAATTCCTTATATGCATGCAATTTAACTAGGCTTTCTTGGGGCTTCAATAAATTTACCAAGGCATTATCCCCTACCTTTTTATATTTAACAAATTTATTCCCCTCCATGAATAGATTGACAAAATGTAGAATAAAATCATCTACTGTTATGAGACAATCCAAACCTTACAAAGAGACTTCCCTATCCTTCCATCCAAGTTACTAATGACTTTTGTCACAGTTGTAGCATGCCCTTGAAATGTTTCGAAATAGGTTGTCAACTCCCCTCTTTCTAAACTCCTCCACAGTCTTATTCATAGGAAGAGATTCCTTGTGATTCCTACCACTACTCACATATATGAGATTATCTATCATTATAAAATCTACCCCACACACTCTTGCAATTGTTCATAGAAATAAAAGTTAGCCTAAGGATATATAATTCACTATAAGACACAACCTTGGAAAAATGCACCTATATGAACTTTGTAAATTAATTTATTAATTTTCTTCTATAAGATGATTTAAATAATGATGTTATTCATTAAAAACTAGACTAGAAACATCTAAAAGTATGATGTCTTTACTACTACATTAAGCAATTCATTTATTATAGATTACCCAATTAGAAAAGAAATCAATGCTTTCATTTTCACCAAATATATATAGGAGATAAAGGGAAGGTCTTCCAAATTTAGATTCTTTCAACTTACTCAATATAATCTCTAACTTTACTTCCAAGGATTCAATTACAATGCCTCTATAATAGATTCAAATCATTCACATTCTAGTTGAGATATTTTCTTTTGGTGATTTTTTTCCACTCCTCAAAAAGCAATCTTCATGTATTTTAGGTATTAAGGGTTATATTGAAATCTTATTTCTTCCTTGTGCTTTAAACCCCATTTTTTTCCTTGGTTTACAAATTTAAGCTCACACTAGACTAAGGTTATCTATCTCACCTAAAGGAATATTATCTAGATTTGTTCTATCATGTTTCCAATATTTATTGGAAATCTCAATATACTTATATATTAGACAAAGTTTTTATAACAAACATATAACAAGTTGGACTATTATAGCTTGGCTAAGAAGGGTACCATTCCAACCAACCATCTTTCTTTAAAATATTTAAATAATGAGTTCTTTGTAGAAGGATTTCTTACAAGTTCTCTATAGAAGGATTTCAGGATCACACCATGAAAGAATGTAGGTTAAGATATTTGGATGAATCATCCACTTGTAAACCAGGGATAAGAGCAATTTTCTCTTGTCTCCAAATAGAGTATGTGATAAAATAATGATACTATTTGGAAACTAATCTTCTACCTAGAGTCCCTTTCATAGTTAGAGATGATGTGTTTGTCTATCCCCCTTCACCAAGGCTTCACCAATGACGATAGTGCATGATGATAAGTAATTTGCTAAGATCTTTCCATTAATTTTGAAAGATTATTCTATAAAAGGTTATACTCACTTGGACACATGGGTATATTTACTTATTTTTAGAGTTAGAGTAAAAGAATACACAAAGTAATAATCAAATGTAAAAATACTATTTAGTTTCTTTTTTAGCTATGTCAATTTAGATTGGAATTTAAATGGTGAACATCTTGTTTGAAAATGATTATCTTTAAAAAGTGTAATCTAAAATGTTGATGCAAAAATATGCGAACAATTGTCTATCGGAAACTTATGACATAAATTGTAAAAATATTATGGTTTTATCAATTATTATGTTGATATTAATCAAGGCACCAGTTACTTTTTAGAGATGAATAAGTGTTATTCAATAGACATGAAAATTATATATAGATTGTGTACAAATTTGAATAAGGATGTTAGAATCATTTGTCTTAGAATTTCTTCTGTTCACTATGAAAACAAAAAAAAACACTTTTGACTACTTTATAAGATGAGGTTGATAATTTGGAGACTACAGTAAAAAAAAATGTTCTTTCATTTGACATTAAAGTAATGCACATATTTTCTACTACTCTCATGCTTTTGCAATCTACTAGTAATGAAAAATAAAAAGGTTGAATGTTATTTCTGCTAGTAGCTCAAAGTAGAAAAAGATAAAGAAGACCGATTATTTTAAAGATTTGCTTAACTTTCTTTCTAAGGATCAAATGAATGCTTCTACCTCAAGAATTTAACTCTATGTCGTTTGTTTGATTGTTGAAAATGTTAAGAAAAAAGACCAATATTTTTAAAGATTTGCTTAACTTCCTTTCAAATGATTAGAAGAATGCTTCTACCCCAAGAAATAGAGTTAAATTTGTTTGATTATTGAAATGTTGTTGTTTGTAAAAGATTTGCTTAATTTCTTTTCAAAAGATCAGCGGATTGTTAAAATGTTATTGATATTGAATCTATAAATATTTTTCTCTCTTTACTCTCAATCTTTTCTTTATAAATTTTTTTTTTAAAATTCCCTTTGAATGTGCTTGATAATTTGACACATTAATTTCCCACTCTATCTAATAAAAAGTAATTATCCTCTCGAATGATGAAGAGCCATAGAATCTCAACCAAGCATAAAGTGACGATGAATCTCAACCAAGCATAAAAAGATGGTGGATATATTTTTGCATATAGTCCATCTATTGAGGATAAAAAGTTGGCCAAATGTAAGAAAGATGGTTGATTCCCGGAATAATAAATATTTATGCATACGTTTGTAAGGCTTACTCAGCTGGAATTTCAGTAGATGACGACTCTGCCTTTGAAATGGTTGGTGAGCTAAGTGGAGTACAACTTGGAGAAGAGTCGTTTCCTTCTTCCCCAACAAAGATGAAGTTAAGTGGAGTGCAGAATTATTCATAAAATCCACATCTTTCTTAAGTGCACGCTATCATTACTACCCTATACTTTATGATGCATGATAGAGAATGTTTACAATTGACCATTCAACTTTTAATAAATTTGCAATATCTACATTATATTCCTCTTTTGCATCTTTTTTTACTTTGGATATCAGCATGTCACATTCATACCCTCCTCATATATTGTCTTACAAGTTTATTGTTTAATATAAATGGGAATCATTGTAGTTTGTCTTTAATAATGGAGAGGATTCGAAATCTTTTATTGAAAAGAGTTTAGATTTATAGAAATGTAAGAGTCAATACTTACATTTATTTGTACTCTCATCTCTTTCAATCATTCCACACTAATGTGTGTGGTCATATTTTTATATGTCAATATAGAATAACACTCTTTAAAACTCTTCCAAATTCTATTTGTTTACATATGTTAAAAGAGGTTTGATTTAGACAAGTCTCTAAATGCACTATAAGCAACTTTAGTAGTGCTAAAACATTCATAGAAGGAATTGACTAATGCATAAATTTAGACATCAACGGACTATATAGATTGTTAGTGCAGTTAAAGAACACTTAGAACCCTTTCTTATTCAACTAAAAGATTATTTATTAATTAAGATCATCTTGTCTAGTCTAACAATTTAGTCATTCCATTTATTTTCATAATAGACTTCAAATAATGATTACATATTTACTTTCTCTTTCCTCTTTCCTTTTATCAAGTGTTAATTATTATCAAATCTTGTTTTTTTAACTTAAATCAATTAAAATTTGAAATGACAGAATGTTAATTGTTTATGTCTACATTAAGTTTAAAGTACAAAAGAGTTATAAAAAGTTTAACTATTAACCATAAGTATTTATTTATAGTTGTAAATAATAAATATTAATATGTGAAGATAAATAAAAACTCTTTTTGACAAAGAAATCTAAGATTAAAATATTAATTGTATTAACTTTAAGATTTTTGAATGAGTTCAAAGTGATTACTAAAAATAATGATTCGATAACCTAAATATAAGGCCTTGGACATATATCTCTCATTATATTGTTAATTTTGCATTTTGATATTGATATCATGCTTAGTGATGATGTTTTCTTGTATTTTCATTGAAGTGTATGGAACATATACATTATATTATATTTGTGAATTTTTATTCATTTGAGGTCTACAATATTCTTTTGATTCACTATTTATATCCTATGAAATGTGATTATACTTATGTTCATTAGGTTTAGTGTAATGTCTCTCATGTTTGTGGGTAATTAATTTTGAATCTATAGATTCAACCTTGCTATTAATGTCATTATACCTTTTTGTTGTTGAGGTGTCTAAATGTAATAATGCATTGACATCTAGATTTTGATTGTGTAATGTGTGATGCATGTAACACTCTCACATTTAGATTTGACAATATTTATTTTTTAATAGACTACCTTTCTCTACGTGGCATTGTATCTCATTGGAGGTGATTGTGCATTTCTTTAACTATTATGTACGATGTAGGTATGTTTGACATGTGACTTGAGTGTATAGCCATATAATTATTTCTCTAATAGTGGTTATATGAAAGATGTCGCATTAGATTTGATGTATTTGTAAACCCCTATCATACTCAAATTGTGTGGGAGATGTATTTTATGACAACTTCTGTCAATTTGAAGCCAAAGCAGTGACAATATGTTAACCCAAGGATAAAAGAAAATTTCTTGTCTCGAAATAGGGTATGTAAGAATAAATAATACTATTTAGAAAACTAATCTTGTATCAAGATTTTCTTTCATAGTATTATTTGCAATTTCATTATGTTTAAAATGGTGCTTGATATATTTGAAAAATTAATGATTAAAAAAGTGATCAAATTTGCTAATTAATTGTATTAAAAAATATATTTGAGTTGGTTAACATATTTCATTACTTAATAATCAAATTTATTTATTGAATATTTCTAAAAATTAAGAAATAATATAAATATATAAATTAGTATATAAATATTACAATAAAAAAATGAAAATAGAAAATACAAATAAAAAGAGATAAAAGGAGAGATGGAAGTTAATTTAGACAGATATGGTGACAGAAACATGTAAAATAGAGGGATTGTGCATTAGGGTTTCACCTACTTTACTTTTTCGTTCACGGTTTTCAGCTCCAAATGTCTGGTGAAACCACCAAAGATATGAAGGAAAGGTGGGGAGATATGCCATTTGAGGTGCCTAACTTCACTAGGGCTTCTAAGGAGGAACTATATCCTCCTAAGTGGGTATTTCAAGATGGGCACTAGCGAGACATGGGCATCCACTTTGAATACTTTAGATGCTTCTCTTCTCAAGATGCTCGGTCTATTGCTTCTTCTCCTCAATGAGTTTTTTTGGATGGCGGATGGAAAGACATTGCATTCTCTGGTGTTAAAAGGGCCAGGTGGTTTCTTTCAGCTATTGGTAATGGATTCTAGGGCTTGACATAATGCAAATAATGAGGGCATTGAAACCCCAAGGACCCTATCAGTCATTTTCATGCTCATGAGAAAGTCACCTCGACTTGGCGCATTCTGGTAAATTTATTTTTTAGTGACATCCTCTACCTTTTAAAGTAACTAGGGCTCCTTTGATGTAGAGGTATATGGAGGTTTATTTTAATCTTAGTTATGTTTCATCTTCTAAGGTGTCTTTCACCCAATGACCCTAAGTGCCAATATGCCTTTAACTTATCAACCTAAATTACCCTAATCCCTTACTATTCCTAGGGGTTCAAGATGACTCAAAACACACCTCCAACAATTCTTTACTAGTTCTTGAAGTCTTACTCCAACATATTATCACCAATCCTATTTAGAAACCTTCAATCCTTGTAGCCCTATTCAGCGAGTACAGTCAACTTAACTTTCAAATTTCCAAAAAATATCCCCCCCCCCAAAAAAAGTATAGATTTAGACACCCATTTCTGTCCTATACAACATATGTGAGGATGAGATATTATTGTTTTGGAAAGTATCCCTCAAACTTTATTGTTTCCACTAGTCCAAACCCCCAATTAGGCCTTCATTTACAAAGGAACTACAAGGACTTATCCCCACACAATATAACATTCCAAAATCACTAGATATGTCCTAAAACAAAGGAATGTGTCATTAGTTTGCTTCTATGGCTTGTCTAAGCATTGTATCCACCATACCCTCCTTAAATTGCTTCAAAAACTAGGGCCTCCTAGTTTTAACTCATCCAGTCACTTCCAGAACCCCAACCAAGGTTCCTCACTATGTATTTGACATGGACATACACAATCTCCAAGAAAATATCCCCATCATTAAGCAAAAACTCTTGCTGCTACACCCTAGCCTTCAAATTCATCAAATTTCCACTCAATAACTTGGTGATCACCAACTTTCCACTCTCTATATTCATAGAATCATGTTATGAATATATGATACATGTCAAATCAGAAACATTCCATGAGAAATAGATTAGAAGCATTCATGGAATGATCCTCTTCATAGAAAAAACCAAATTGTTATTAGAAAAATAGTTAATTCAAAGGACTGTCAGCACTAAAAGATGTAAAACAGAGCTAAGTGGCTTCTTAAAACATTAAAAATGGTTTATAACTAAGATATAGATATCCTGAAAGCATTAAAAGCTTATATAAGTCACTATGAATCTCAACCAATACAATTCAAAACATTAACACTTGCAAAATGTTTGAGTTTTTTTGCCCTTTTGTTGTTGCAGTTTGTACACAGACATTCACCAAGGCGTACAATGAAGATATTCTTTTTTATATCCATCCTACCAACCTTCTTAACCAGTTTGGATTGGTTGGATATTTTTGTTAAGGTTTAAAACCATCAAAAACTAAACTCCCTCCAAAATCCCACTTGGTCATTTTTATTTGAATTTTTGAAATTTCAAATCCTTATTTTAATGTATTTACTTAATTAAATCTTATTATACCCATGCTATTGGACCATTTATGATCCCTTCAACTCCTATGGACCCAAATTAGACACTTTGGGTTCTATTGACCCTAATTACAAAGTGTTTTGGTCCTAGGCCCTTATTAGGACCTTCAGGACATTTGTCCATTACATCATTTATGCCCTTACAAAATGGCATGATTGGCTTCAATACACCATAGTTAATTTTATTTGTCTTCAAGGTCTTAACACCTTCTTCATGGTTCCTTTATGTCTTCATGTGATCCTTTTTCTTCCTTAGTGCCCCTTTACCATACTCCCCGACAATGTGACAATTCTTGTCCCAAGAATTGGATAGTGTCTTCCATCCAGAAATCTAATCTTGCTTTGGTTTCATATTCATTTTAGAGACCCAATAGTCTTTAAAGGTCACCTTCTTTCTGTCCCTCCAACCTGTGTTCATATCACAAATTTTTTTAGAAATAAAACGTTGATTTTGATGCCCTTTTCTAGGACATTGCTGCTTGTGATGGGACTATATCCATGTCCCCATATCCTTCATTTGTTTCCTCTACAACCTTTCACATCCTTCATCCTTCACCTTCTCTATAAGAGGAAAGCTAATGGTCCCCACTTGCACACATTGCAAGTCCCAAAGCCCTACCTAATTATGACTGTCCTTCTTCCTAGTCTGATTCCAATTTGCAACCATCTTCAAATTAGTATCATGCTTGCTCTGACCCTGTACAATCTAATCTACAAAACACATAATAATGTTCTCCTTACCCTTATATTCAATTAAAGGTTGTAATTCATACTTCTTATCATCCTTATGCACAATGTAAGTTTTTAGGTATCCATCATGCATAGTTCTTCTACCCCATTTCCATGGTCTCCCTAAAATCATGTGTCCAAAATTCATATCTATTACATCAGAAAAAATAGTATCTTGATATGCACCAATTAAAAAATCAATATAAACTTTCTCTTTAACCAAAATATTTTCATTTTCACTAACCCATATTGCATAGTATGGCTTAGGATGAGGAAAAGTCTTCAAATTCAACTTATTGACAAATTCATAAGTAAGTTACTATGTGCACCAAAATCAATTATGAGTTTGCATAACTTATCCTTTGTCAAACAATTAGTTTTGAATATACCCATTTGTGGTGCTGGTTGTATTGGTTTTCCTGTTCCCATTAGAAGAAATTCTCCTACCTCTCGATAAGCCAATGTAGATTCACTCTTCTCCTCTTCTTGTCATATGAGATGTGATATCCTTTCTCTATTTTGGTCTTTTTCATTCCACTTAGGAAACTTGAAGGATTTATGCCTCACTTCATTGTAATGAAAACACCTACCTATGAAGACACCATTTCCTTTCCCTCATCCAAATCTATCACATATATGGTTGCATCCTCTTCTCTGATCTGATGTGGATTCCTTACCCTTGTCTTTGTCATTTTCTACTCTGGAAGTCTACTTTTTTTCTTCCACCTCTTCCTCTCATGGCTCCACCTCCTATATTGCTTTGTCTTTCATTATTCCTCTTCAATTTATCCTCTTCTCTAACTTCTAATTGAAAGCATTCTCCTAGGGTCCTTGGCACATTCAACCCTATCTCATCATGTGTGTTGTACCTTAGGCCATTAATGTATATGGCCACCTTCTCATCCTCATATTCCACTCTTCCCCTAATTCTTAGGGTTTGAAACTGCTCTGTGTAGGACATAATATCCATTTCCCTTTGCTTCAAATTGTTACTTCTTATCTTGATCTGTATTTCCAAATATGATGGAAAGAATTGACTCTTTACCATAGTCTTCATCCTCTCCCAATTTGAGATTGTATTCAACCCCTTGCTATCCTTTCATTTTGAATGCTATTCCACCATGTAAGGGTTGTTCCCCTTAACCTTTCCCTAGCCAGCTTCACCTTCTTCTCCTCTTCTACATCATCAAGATAAAAGTAATTCTCAAGTGCTTCTATCAATCCAAGAACTTCTTTGGTGTCCATCCTCCCTTGGTATATTGGAAAATCAACATGCCCCTTTCCATCATTTCCTTGTACTTTTCTTATCAGCCTCATGAATCTCCTCTCCTTAGGATCACTCTCTTCCCTATGACCCCTATTGGATTGTTCCTCATTGAAATCTTCTTCTTCTTCTTCATGGTTTTATTCATAAACCTCTCCTTTCCTAGGTTCTCTCCTCTCTTTTTCTAGTGCTTCTATTCTCTCTATGAGTTGTAATATCTCCCTTCTCAACTCTCTTTATTCTCTTTCCTTTGTTGCTTCTAATTCTCTCTTTTCCCTCTTGTCATTCTCAAGGGATTCTCTCAATTCCTCTATCTCCCTTTCCATTTTATTCTTATGTGCCATACCTTAAAAATCTCTTCTCCTACTCCATCAAAGATCTACTTGTGAGATCTGATACCAATTGATGCAGAGGTATATGGTGGTTTGTTTGAAACTTAGTTATGTTTGGTCTTCTAAGGTTTCTTTCACCTAATGACTCCAAGTGCCAATATGCCTTTAACCTAGTTAATCTGACTTCCCCCACTCCCTTAATATTCCTAGGGGTTCAAGATGACTCAAAAAACTCCTCCAACAATTCTCAATTGGTTATGTAAGTCTTAATCCAAGATCTTATCACCAATCTTGTTTATAAGCCCTCAATCCTTGTAGCCCTATTTAGTGAGTACAGTAAACTTAACTTTCAACTTTCCTAAAATATCCCCAAAACAAAGTACATATTTAGACACCCATTTCCATCCTACACAACATATTTTAGGGTGAGATATTGTTGTTTCGTAAAGATCCCTCAAACTTTGTTGTTTCCACTAGTCCAAACCCCTAATTAGACCTCGATTTACAAAGGAACTAAAAGAAGGACTTATCCCAAGAAAATATAACTTTCCACAATCACTAGATATGTCATGCAACAAAGCAATATACCATTAGTTTTCTTCTACGGATTTTCTAAGCATTGTATCCACCATACCCTCCTTAAATTGCTTCCAAAGCTAGGGCCTCCTAGTTTTAACTCTCCAACTCACTTCAAAGACCCCAACCAAGGTTACTCACCATTTATTTGACATGGATATACACAATATCCAATAAAAATAGCCCCCTCATTAAGGAAAAACTCCTGCTGCTACACCTTAGCATTCAAATTCATCAAATTTCCACTTGATAACTTGGCGATCACCAACTTTCCACTCTCTATATGCACAAAATCATGTTATAATTATATGATAAATGTTAAATCATAACCATTCCATGAGAAATAGATCAGAAAAATTCATGGAATGATCCTCTTCATAGACAAAACTAAACTTTTATTAGAAAAATAGTTAATTCAAAAGAGTGTCAGCACTAAAAGATTAAAATAGAGATAAGTGGATTCTTAAAACATTCAAAATGGTTTATAAAAAATATATAGATATCCTAAAAGCATTAAAAACTTATAGAACTCACTATGAATATCAACCAATGTAATGAAGCATTAACACTTGCAGAATTTATGAGTTTTATTGCCTATTTGCTATTACAGTCCATACACAAACATTCACCATGTCGTACAATGAAGATATTCTTCTTTATAGACCTCCTCCCAACCTCCTCAACCAATTTTGATCAGTTGGAGGATTTTTTTAAGGCTTAAAACCATCAAAAAATAAACTCCCTCAAAAATCCCACTTAGTCGTTGTTATTTAAATTTTTGAATTATCAAATCCTTGTTTTAATGTATTTACTTAATTAAATGTTATTCTACCCATGCTATGGGAACATTTATTATCCATTCAACTCCTATGGACCCTAATTAGATATTTTAGGTTCTATTGACCCTACTTACAAAGTATTTTGGTCTTGGGCCCTTATTAGGACCTTCAAGACATTTGTCCATTACATCATTTATGCCCTTACAAAATTCCATGATTGGCTTCAATGCACCATAGTTAATTTTATTTGTCTTCAAGGTATTCATGCCTTCTTCATGGTTCCTTGATGTCTTCATGTGATCATTTTTCTTCCTTAGTGCCCCTGCACCATCCTTCTAATCATGATTCCGCACTAGATGTTTTGAATATGGGGGAAAATGATTTTCCCTTGACGGTTTCATGGGTTCCTTCATTTAAGAATCTGAATGAGAAAAATGTAGTGTCTTCTCCTCAACATAAAGATACTGATACTCTAGAAATTATTATTCCAAATGCACACAGTCTTCATTCAAATGATGGGATATCTTTCCTGAATGTGAGTATGATTGATAATGTTGGGATGAATAAGGTATAGGTTCAAATTCCCCACATAATTATTGATAATACCCCTAATTTATGGCATGGTATTGATTTTATTTCTAAGGACATAATTATTGAGGTCTAGGGTAAACCAATTTCATTATCTACACTGCAAAACTTGGTGGAAACTCATTTTGTGGGAGTGTTCTATTTTCAAGTTTTGTCGTCTGATACATTTGTCATTATTTCTGGCTCTAAATCTACACAATCTCAAGCTTTATAAAAAAACTTCTTTAATATGGATGATAATGTTATCATAAAATCGACATGGAAACCCTTTTATCAAGTGGGTCAATCCCTATTCGAGGAAAATCTTGTCTTGTTTTCTCTTCCTGTTCTGCCATTTGAGTTTAATGATCTTCAGGTTCTTAAACAAATTGGTAACTCATTTGGTACCTTTGTGGTGTAGGAGAGCCTAGGGGTTAGAACCCTCAAATTTTTTTGTGAAAGACATTCTTATGGTCTTGGTCTTAAATAGGGTTGTTTAGGGTTGATGTGATGTGGTTTTGATAGATTTATGTCTTGCTATGTTCAATTTGGTCCAAGAGACCCTATAGATGTGTTGAATACCAAAATAGGGCCAAATGTAGAAATGACACCTAGAATTCTTAGATGGACTTAATAAGTTTTTTTAGGTCTAGGACATGATTTGTAACTTTTTGGAACCCATTCATTGGGTCAGAACTACAAAATTATGAAAATTGTAAAAGTTGTATAATGTTGCTCGAGCAACAATTATAACTTTCAAATGTTGCTTGAAAAAATTAGGACAAAATGTTGCAATATGCCCTAATGGAAGTTATGGGTCAGTTTGGGCAGTTGTTTGGGTCCAAGGGACATATTTAAGGATGTCTTAATGTTTTTACAAAGGTTGAACCAATTTTTTCTTACATTTCCAAGAAGGATCAAAGTGATAATTATTTGTATCTTCGCAGTTCTATGAGATTCTAATTGAAATCAATGTAAATGGATTGGATCACTCGATCTTATGTGTAATTTAGTTTCTGATCTTTTTTTTCTTTGTTTGTAAACACTTCTTTTGAGATTATGTATATTTTTGTGTGCATAAATAAAAAACAATCCTTCCTGGACTCTTCCCTGCCAGCATAAGGGTTTGGTCTATAAATATGGCTCTATAGTGAGCTCCCTCCATTGGATCCTTATGGCCCATGGAGGATGTCAAGTAGAGACCCTGTATAGTGTTTTCCTTTTTGTAAAGGTTATGAAAGTGGAGTTTTCTATTTTTTTAAGTTTTCCTTAGGCGAGATAGTTTGTGCCTGGCTAGGAGCAAGAAGACAATAGTTGGCCTATAAATGCAGGGTTGGATTAGTGGGGAAGAATTAAAGTTTGGAGAGTGGTGTTATAATATGGATGAAGCCCTAGAACCAGTGGAAAGGGTTAGTGATTTTTTCTCAATCACCTTTAATTGAAGACTATGCAATCAACCCTTATTAGGCCTATTTTTAAGGACATAGACAAAATCCACACAAAGTACTGTACGAATAGTTTGAAGACCCCAGACCATAAAAATATCTAAGTATGTCCAAAATGGTATCTTTAATAGTGAATAGTTAGGGGGTTTCTTTGGGAATTTTTGGATTTATTTGGCTTTAGGAGCCTAAATAGGGCTACAAGGGCTACTAACATTTCAATATATGAATTTTTGAACTCGATGGAGAAATGTTTGAACTAGGGTCAAAGATCTTCAAGAAGGGTTGAAATTGGATGGAATTGGACTAAATTCAATCCTACAAGGTGGCTGACAAGAGGTAAGGAGTTTTTGTGGGAATCTACCCTAGTAGATTTAAGGAGGTAGATTCAAGGAGAAGTTGATTTTACCTTTGGTAGAGAGGCCCTTGGGAGTAGGGGAAATAACTAAGTGTATTATCCTATGTTAGGGTTGGGAAGAAAACCCTTAGTAGGTCTAGGAAGGACCTGAAGAAGATTCAAGATGAATCTAGCATTGAGGAGCCTCCCTATCAGATTGGTATCAGAGCCCTAAAATACTTGGGCTAGGAAGTATATGTCTGATTTGGAATCAGTAGGTGAGACAAGGATGGTGACCAACGTAGAGTTGGCAAGAAAGGTTGATGAACAAGAAGAGGAGAATAGACTCCTAAGGAAAAGATTATCTGAAACAAAGAGTAAGCTTGGTGAAGTTGAAGCCAAGACAAAATATGTTACTGAAAAGGTGAAAGAGACTGAAGGTAAAGAGAAATCAGTGGCAGTGGAGGATGAGGTGCCAGAGCTTGATCCTATTTTTAAAGAAGAGCCACTCCTTAGAGATTTGAAATCCATGGGTGGAAAATCACTAGAAGGTGTGCCCTTTTTAGTGGAAAAATGGAGCCAAAGGTAGTGATGGAGTGGATAGAAGGGTTAGAAAATCATTTTGAGTGTGAGAATGTGACCGAAGCACAGAAACTAAAGGTGGCTAAGAATAGATTGAGAAGAACTACCCTCAGATGGTGGAAATTTGTGCAAGATGAGAGATAGAAAGAAGGAAAGATCCCCATCTCCACTTGGAAGAGGTTGGTTGCTAAATTTAGGGACACATATGTCCCTAAAGATTATGAGATACAACTCCACAAGAAAAGACAGAATCTCAAACAAAGAGAATTAGATGTAAGCACCTATATTGAGGAGTTCAAAAAACTATGCTTGAGATCCAAGGTGACAAAGGATGAGAGAATTAAAGTGACATGTTATGTGAATGGGTTAAGATGGAGTATACAAGAGGAGATAAGTTTTTTGACACCTACCACAGTGCAGAAGTGTTACCAACGGGCTCTTAAAGTTGAAGAAAAGAGAAAGAACAAGCATGAAGCCACTAGTAGAGGCATAGAAAGAGGTAGAGACTCAAGATTCCACAGAGGTAACTATGGTGGTAGAGGGAATGAGTCTAAACCACAAGGAGAGACCAAATTGATAGAGAAAAGTAATGAATCCATTGGTAGAGGTAATTATAGAAGATGAAGGGATCCTACTAGTAGTGGTAGAGGAAGATTTGGAGGAGGTTCTAGCAGAGGTTCCTCTTTTGCAAACATGAAATGCTACAACTGCCACCCCTTTGGGAATCCTGCTTATAGATGTCATGATAAAGAAACCTCTTCTCAATCATAAAGAAGAGTCAATTATGTGCAAGAAGAAAGCACTAGTACCAAGTCTCCTGAGATCAATCTTGATTCAGAAAGTGCAGATAATTTGATGATAGGAAGAGTTCTGATTAAAGAACCAGTTAGAGAAGATCCTAAGAAGAGGAGATCACTCTTCAAGGTGAAGTGTAAGATTATTGGCAAAGTGTGTAATGTGATCATTGACTTAGGGTCAACTGATAACATAATTTCAGAGGAAGCAGTGAGAAAACTTGGATTATCTAGGATATCTCATGACCATCCTTATAGAGTGACATGGTTGAATAAAGGACACCATGTCTTAGTCAATGAATAAGCATGGGCTGAATTTGTAATTGGAGGGTATAATGAAAATATTCTCTGTGATGTACTATCCATGGATGCCTTCCATCTCTTATTGGGGAGACCATGGCAATTTGATAGGAAAGCCATGCGCAATGGGGAAAAGAACTCCTATTCATTTCAGAAGGATGGAGTGACATACAAGATCTAGTATTTGGTGGAGGTAGAAGGGGTGAAGACTAGTCCTAATGAGTTGGTAGTTCATGGAAAACAATTTATATAATTCCTCAAGAGAGAAGAAGAATGATTATTTGTTGTTATGATGAAGCCTAAGGAGGAGGAGAAAACTGAACCAACACCTTTACCCAAGGAGGTACAATTTTTTTTGGAGCAGTTCGAAGATATTGTCAGTGATGGATAACCTATATTCCTACCACCATAGAGAATAGTGAGTCATCAAATTGACTTCATTCTAGGGGTATCATTACCTAATAAATAAACTTACAAAATGACACTTGAGCAGAATAAGGAGATAGAAAGACAAGTACAAGAGTTACTTGACCAAGGGATAATAAAGAAGAGCATAAGTCTGTGTGTAGTGTCAGTGGTGTTAGCATCAAAAAAAGGAGGTAAGTGCTATGTACTGACTCTAGAGAAATAAATAGAATCACAATTATATATAGGTTTCCAATCCCTAGGATTGAGGACCTAATGGAATTTCTTGGGGAAGCTCAGTATTTTACCAAGTTGGACTTAAAAAGTGGTTACCATCAAATCCAAATTAAGGAGGGTGATGAGTGGAAGAAAAAATTCAAAACCATAGAAGTTATATATGAATGGATTGTCATGCCATTTGGGCTTAGTAATTCCCTTAGCACATTCATAAGATTGATGAATCAAGTGCTAAAGGAATATATAGAAAGGTTTGTGGTAGTCTATCTTGATGACATCCCCATATTTAGTAAACCAAATAAGAACACCTTCAACATTTGGAGATTGTGTTAAGGAAATTGTATGAGGATAAATTAGCCATCAATTTGGAGAAGTGTGAGTTCTTGAAACAATATTGGTATACCTTGGGTTTGTGGTATCACAAGGGACATTGAAGATGGATCCTAGAAAAGTGGAGGCTATACTCAACTGGCCTACTCCTAAATCAGGTATTGAGGTAATAAGTTTTCATGGGCTTGACAAATTTTATAGGAAGTTTATTAGGAGATTTAGTGCAATCTATGCCCCAGTCTCAGACACTATTAAAGGTTGATTGAAAACTAATTTTAGGTGGAATGAAGAAGCCAATAAGGGATTTGAAATGTTAAACGAAAAAGTAGCCACCCAACCTTTCCTTGTACGACCATGTTTTGATAGACTGTTTACCATAGAGTGTGATGCAAACAGTATAACAGTGAGATTTGTTTTAAGTCAAGAGGATAGACCAATAGCTTTCTATAGTGAAAAACTAAATGAAGCCAAGAAGAGGTACTCCTCATATGACCTAGAACTCTATGAATTAGTCCAAGCCCTTATAAAATGGAGACATTATCTCCTACCCAAGGAATTTTTTGTGTTCATAGGTAACCAAACCTTAAGCTACATCAACTCCCAAGAAAAGCTAAGAATAGGCATATTAAATGGATGAAATTCCTACAAGCCTATACCTTTACTATTAAGCATAAGAAAGGTCAAATGAACAAGGTTGTTGATGCTTTGAGCAGGATGCTTCTTACTGTCCAAGAAGTGCAATTGCACAGTATATGAGTGGAAAGTTTTAAGGGTATTTACCAAGAAGATGAAGACTTCTCAAAGGCCTATAAGGTATGTATGGAGTTCAATAATCATTTTCATAGTCATTTTAAAAACTATACTTTGCACAATGGGTTATTGTTTAGAGGAGGAAAACTATGTGTGCCTAAGGGATCTATGAGGGAAAATATTATACAAGAGAAGCATAATGGTATTCTTAGTGTAAAATTTGGCCTCAATAAGACTCTTGAGCTAGTTCATAGATTCTACTACTAGCCTTGGATGCATAAAGATGTGAGGAAGTATGTAAAATAATGTATTGTGTGTCAAAAAGATAAAGGTACTGCTTCTAATGCGGGTCTCTATCAACCCTTACCAATTCCCCATAGGCCATGGGAATGTATCAGCATGGACTTCATTGTTGGCTTACCAAGGAAAAATTTAGGATTTGATAGTATCTTTGTAGTTGTTGATAGGTTCATTAAAATGAGCCACTTTATTCCATGTAAAAATACACATGATGCTAGCTACATTGCTTAATTATTTTTTAGAGAAATTTTTAGAATCCATGGATTCCCCTTAGTATAGTTTCAGACAGGGATGTCAAATTCATGAGACATTTTTGGAAGGCATTGTGGAAAAGACTTGAAACTAATCTTTCATTTGCATCAGCTTATCATCCCCAAATTGATGGCCAAACAAATCTCATGAATAGAGTCTTAGGTAACCTTTTAAGGTGCTTGACAAAGGAATATGGGCGAGTATGGGATCAAGTGTTACCATAGGCAGATTTTTCCTATAATGATAGTGTGAATAGAACAACTGGTAAAAGTCACTTTACAGTGGTCTATGGTGTTCATCCAAGAGGTGTTTGTGAACTCAGAGACTTAGGAGGAATGGAGGGTAGAAGTGGACATGCAGAGGATTTCACCCAATCAATGACAAAGGTACATGATCAAGTCAAAAAGATAGTGATAGAAGCTACTCAAAGATTGAAAGCCAAAGTGGATGAGAGGAAGACATACATGCAATTTGAAGTGGGAGACTTAGTGATGGTGCATCTAAGAAAATCCAAATTGAAGAAAGGTGTACCTAGTAAGTTATAGATGAGAAGGGTAGGGCCTTGTTAAGTCCTAGCAAAATATGGAGTAAATGCTTACAAAGTAGATCTACCCATAGAGTTGGAAACATCACCTGTTTTCAATGTGAAAGACTTGATCAATTACAAGGATCCAATCCTAGAGGGGATTGCAAACACTTTTGATGTTGAGGAGAAGGTTATTAGTGATGTACCCTTACCCTCCAAGAAAAATCCACAAGAAGAGAGGGTCATGGATTCCAGATTTAAGAAGAAGACTACACATGGACAATATATGGAACATATCATCAAATAGAAAAACCTACCTGAAATAGATGCTACATGGGTTGGAGAAGCTGACTTTAAGAAGTTGAGAATAGATTCTTCGATACTGTCTCAAGATGTAACTTGACTTCTTTTGTTTCAGAGGGAGCATGGTGCAACAACACCTAGGAGTTAGAACCCTCAAAATTTGTTGTGAAATACCTTCTTATGGTTTTGGTCTTAAATAGGGTTGTTTAGGGTTGATGTGATTTCATTTTGATAGATTTGTGTATTGTTATATTCAATTTGGTCCAAGAGACCATATAGATGTGTTGAGTGCCAAAATAGGGCCAAATGTGGAAATGAAACCTATAATGCTTATATGGATGTAATTATAGTGTTTTTAGGTCAAGGACATGATTTTTAACATTTTGGAACTCATTCATTGGGTCAGAACTAAAAAATGATGAAAATTGTAAAAGTTGTAAAATGTTGCTTGAGCAACATTTACAACTTTCAAATGTTGCTCGACAACATTAAGGCAAAAATTTGCAATATTCCCTAATGGAATTTATGGGTTTCTTTGGGAATTTTTTTGGGTCTAGGGGACATATTTAAGGATTTTTTAATGTTTGTACAGAGGTTGGACCAATTTTTGCTTGCATTTTTAAGGAGCAAAGTGATAATTCTCTGTATCTTCACAGTTTTATGAGATTATGGTTGAAATCAATGCAAATAGATTGGATCACTCAATAGTATGTGTAATTTAGTTTTTGATCTTTGTTTTCTTTCTTTGTAACCACTTATTTTGAGATTATGTATATTTTTGTGTGCATAAATAAAAACCAATCCTTCCTGGATTGTTCACTACTAGTGTAAGGGTTTGGTCTGTAGATATGGCTCTATGGTGAGCTCCCTCCATTGGATCCTTATGTCACATGGAGGATGGAAATTAGAGCCTCTCTATAGTGTTTTTTTATGTTTGTACAGGCTCTGAAAGTGGAGTTATCTATTTTTGCAAGCTTACCCTAGGCGAGACAGTTTGTGCCTAGCTAGGAGAAAGAAGACAATAGTTAGCCTATAAATGTAGGATTGGATTGGTAGTGAAGAATTAAAGGTTGGAGAGTGGTTTTGGAATGTGTAGGAAGACCAATGAATAGTGGAAAGGGTTAGTGAGTTCATCTCAATCACCTGTGTTTGAAGATATGAAATCAACCCCTCTTAGACCTATTTTTAAGGACATAGACACAATCCACACAAAGTACTGTACGAACAATTTGAAGACCCCAGACCCTAAAAATATCTAAGTATGTCCAAAGAGTATCTTTAATAGTGAATAGTTAGGGCTGTCTTTGGGAATTTTTGGAGTTATTTGGCTTTAGGAGCCTAAATAGGGCTACAAGGGCTACTAGCCTTTCAATATATGAATTTTTGAACTCGATGGATAAATGGTTGAAATAGGGTCCAAGATCTTCAAGAAGGGTTGAACTTAGATTGAATTGGAGTGAATTCAATCCTCCAAGGTAGCTGACGAGAGATAAGGATTTTTTGTGGGAATCTGCCCTATAGATTTAAGGAGAAGTTGATTTTACCTTTGGTAGAGAGGCCCTTGGGAATACGGGAAATAAATAAGTGTATTTTCCTAGGTTAGAGTTGGGAAGAAAACCCTTAGTAGGTCTAGGAAGAACCTAAAGAAGATTCAAGCTAACTCTAGCAATGAGGAGCCTCCCTATCACTTTGTTAGAACTAATCGACACATGGTTAAGAATAAGATGGAAACAAAAATTGTGTTTTATTATCTAAATACTCCGTTGCAGAGTAATCTTTAAGAAACCCCCCTCTTAAAAAAGATATAAAATCTTGGCGAATCTTTCATTTTCTTGAAAAAAAAAAAAATTCTAATGGCGAATCTCTCAATTTTTTTGAAAACAAAAGTATTCTTATTGGCGATTATTTTTGAATAACAATTTTTTGTAGAAAATATTGGTGAATCTCAAACAATAAAAAGAAATTAATTAATCACCATGGTGAATACTTCTATTTAAAAAAATAGAATTCTTATAGAAAATTATTACGCTTATTGTGGAAATATTTAATGGGTTTAAGGAATAGACTCTATAATAATTACTTGCTACCATTTATTTAAAATATAATATAATAACCTCATTGTATTGTGTGAGACAAATGTATTGATATTTCTAAATACTAATGGGCCCCAAAATTTCTTCAAGACCATTGATTTATATTGAGATCAACAATCTGAAAGAAATTTAAGCTCCCATAAGCATTACAAACCAAATAGTAACATTTTTACCTCATAGAATATAATGAGGGTCACTAGATTATACTTTAAGTCAGTAATGTCAAGTAAAAGTTGGTGATAGAACCCTATAGTAACTAATAGTCATGATATATTATTGGAGAATTAATTTAAATTTCTACAATAACTTATAAATTCTGGGGAATCAAATCTAATCATGTATCGAATATTGTGGAAAATTTTTGAGTTCAAGTTTTTGATAAAATAAATGATTTTGCGATTTAAATATTTTGAAATCAAAATTTTGTAAAAATGTTACGATTTAGGTTGCCTTAAATCTTGAATTATTAGCGAAATTTGGATTCTCAAATTCCCAAAATTAGCCAATTGGCGAATATTAGCCACTAAAAATTACCATGCTCCGTTGTTCCTACTATTTATAAATTTGATTCTCCATTTGGCCCTTGGAGATAACCTCTTGTGAAAGATTTACTTACTTTGGCTAAGCCTCAGATTACTATTGACATGGCACTGTTTACTAGGTTTGCTAAAGTAAGCTTGAAAGTTTTGTGACACCAAAAAGAAAGTTAAACCACTTGATAATGTGGCTGAAGATGATATAAAACCCTCTCCCTATCAAGCCATCTCGCTCTCCCCTTTTTTTATCTTCCCCTCCACACAGTCCTTCCTTTCATTTTCAAATCCTAGATACCCTACCTTCTGGGGTTTCAAATTATCCTTTGCAACCACCCCTCACCACTCAACCTTGAAAATCATCTATGCCTTCCATTAACTTGGTCCCCATTGGTTCTCCTTCTTTGAAAGAATCTTTATCTTAGCCTTCACTCCCTCCTTCTAAAATTTGTCCACCTATCCAATCTGGTTCTCTTTCTTTCAAGATTCTTCCCAATCAGATTCCAAAATCTTCTTCATATGACGCTACTATTTTGGACAATCCTTATTGTATCAATCCACCTGAACAAGTGATTTCATAGGTTCGGGGTATTATTACAGCAAAAAATGTGGCTTTAGGTGAAAACATAACTGATTCATTTATTGACTATTTTGATACATCATTATCTCAGTTGGACTGTACAGGTGAGATCCCAATGTTAAAAAATCCATATGATTTGTTATCTCTGGATATAGATCCATCTTTACAGGAGGTTCCTATTAAATTTTTTGCCTCTCCTATTGGGATGAGGGATAATAAGGATAGTTCTTTATGCTCTATTTTTTAGTTTCCCTGTATGAAGGGGTCTCCTAGATCTATTGGCAAAAGTAGGGGGATACCTTCTTATAATTCCAAAACTCAGAATGAAATTGATGTATGGATCCAATCTAAACTTCCTTCTTTGAATATTACTTGGAAGGGAAAAAAAAATCCTTCTGTTAGTCCACCTACTACTAGGGCAGCTAAAGAAAAGAGAAACCTCTGGCCTGAGTATGCTGGGGGTGTTTTCTCTTCTTCAAAATAGGCTTAGGAAAGGAGGGGAAGTGAGGCTTCCCCTTTGGATCAATGGGGATCTTTTCTTGGAATGTTAGGGGCTTAAATTCCCCTAACAAAAGGTGGTTCATTAAGAGAAAATTACTTAATGCTGATTTTGATATTGCACTTTTACAAGAAACTAAAATGATTGATGGGGTTGCTACCATCCTTTTTAATTTGTGGAAATTGGGTAATTTTTGGTCTTCTCCTCTGATGGTGCATCAGGAGGTCTTGTGGTCATTTGGAAACCTAACCAGACATCTATTGAACAAACTTCCATGGGTAAGAATTGGATGTTATCATTAGTTAAATCCTGTCACTGTAACTTATCCTTTTGGTTATTCAATATATATGGCCCCACTGCTATTTTTGAGAAAAATAAATTATGGGTCCTTCTTGGGGAAATGATTAGGATGCTACATGGGGAGTTAGTTGTTTTAGGGGGTGATTTAAGTACAATTTTGAATAATGATTATAAAATTGGTGGCATTCTTCCCTCCCCAAAGGTTATCATGAATTTTAATCAGTTTGTAACATATTTTAGTTTGATTGATGTTTCTCCCAAAATTGGTAGGTTCACTTGGACTAATCATCGCACACATTTTTCTAATATTCATGTTGAACATTTGGATCGATCCCTTCTTGTTGACCTATGGCTTAATACTGCCATAGACTATCACTCTTATATTCTACCCTTCTCAGGTTTTGATAATTTTCTAGTTTCATTAGTCATCTCTAAAAAACTCCTCTCATAAAAAAGGTACCTTTAAATTTGAGCCAATGTGGTTTTGGGATACTTCTTTCATACCCCTTTTGTAATACTGGTGGGATAATTTTCCATATATGAAGGGGACCTATCTTTATAGGTTGATTAAAAAATTTCATCTCCTTAAATATAAAAGTAAAGATGGGAATGTTCATCATTTTAAAATATTTTTCATGAAAAAGAAAGGCTTCAATCTCAACTTAATACTTTGAATGAATATGTTATTAGTAATGACATGTCTACCCAAACCTTTTCATAGGAAAAGGGAACTTAAATTGGCACTAGAAAAGGTACTTTCTCAGGAAGAGATCTAATGGAAATAGAAATCTTGGAAGACTTGGTTGGCTGATGATGATAGAAATACAAAAAAGTTTCATGCTTCTACCAAGCTGAAGCATCTTACCAACAAGATAGTCTGCATTGAATCCTCACAAGGGTTGTTGGAAGATGAGGATGATATTGAGGCACAAGGCGTATCTTTTTTTAATAATTTATTATCAAAACAAAAACTCATTTTCTAGATACCTTTTGAGAATCCATTCCTTCATGTGTATCTGATTTTGACAATATAATGCTCATGTCTCCTTTTACACTACAAGAACTAAAAGAAGTTGTGTTTAGCATGGCCCCGGATAAGGCTCCAGGGCCTGATGGGTTTACTATTATTTTCTTTCATAAATACTGGGATTTTATTGGATATGACATCTTAATTGTGTTGGAAGAGGCGAGGAAACATAAAACTATTCTCAAGGAACTCAATCACATGTGGATAACCTTGATTCCAAAAAAATATAGTCCCAAAACTTATGTATATTTCCGTCCTATCTCTCTATATAATTCAATTTATAAGATTTTTACTAAGGCTATTTCAACCTGACTGGATAAAATTCTACCCAATATCATTTCAAAGGAACAAGGTAATTTTGTCCCTGGTAGGGAAACCCCATCTTGGCTCATGAAATTTTGCACTCTATATGTTTATAGAAAAAACCTGCAATGATTCTAAAATTAGATATGATGAAGGCATATGACCGTGTTGACTGGGAATTTCTCATTATGGTCCTTAATAAATTTGGGTTTCATAAAAACTAGATCAAATGGATATATTGTTGCATATCATCTCCTTCATTTTCTATTATTATTAATGGGTTTCCTAGGGGTATTTTTCTCTTCCTCAAGAGGCATTTGGAAAGGTGACCCCCTATCCCCCTCTCTTTTTATCCATATGGCTGAGGGCCTAAGAAGATATATTTTTCATGCCAATTCCATTAGGTCTTCAAAGGGTATTTCATTTAATTTCACTAATGGGGTCTACACTCATAACTTACTCGCCTATGATACTCTTTTCTTTGGTGAAGCTACTTTGACCAAAGATTGTATTATTAAGAACATTATTGATGATTATTGTATGGCTTCTGGTCAATTGATTGGTGCTTCCAATTCTAAGATTTTCTTTCTGAATGTTCCTCCTTTGGTTCAAAATGATTTTCTTAGATTTTGGGGTTTTCCTTTAGGTGAATTCCCTTGTCAGTATCTCAGGGTTCCCTTTTTAACTGGTTCTAAGAAACATCAGTTTTGGGATAAATTCATTGTATCAATTTCTCAAAAAATTCTATTCTAGAAACATAAATGGCTTACCTTATCTGGTAAATTGCTTATGATCAAATCAATTTTAAATGTTATTCCTATTTACTTGATGTTGGTTTTGAGCATGCCTAAATGTTCTATTCAGGAACTTCAATCAGACTTGAGAGATTTTTTATGGGCTTATAACAGGTCTCAAAAGAAAAAAAAAACTTCCTTTACTTTCTTGGCATAAGGTTTGTACTCCAAATTTTGCACAAGGAGTAGGTATTCGAGATATGATTCTTCAAAATAAATCCCTTGGTGCCAAATTTCTTTGGAATTTATATCGTAATATGGACTCCAAGTGGACTAAGTTAATGAAGGCTAAATACCTGGATTCTGATAATCAATAATGTATTTTCACAACTCTTTCTCTCCCTAGTGGGTTTTCCATGTGGAATTCAATCTGTGCTTGTCGTGACCTTATTCTTCCTTCATTATCTTAGATAATACATAATGGTTTAAAGGCCCATTTTTGGGAAGACTCCTAGAATGGACATAAAAAAATTTTCATATCAGGACTGGTATTCATTGGATATAGAGGTAAAAAGTGCTTGGGGATCTGAAGTTTTCCACTACTTCTATCTCAATAACTGTACTACTATTTGGAAGGATCTTTCTAAATTTTGTAATTCCTCCAAGTTGGTTTCACAGTTGCAACATGAGTTGAGTTCCCATTCTATCATTTACTCTTCTAAAGAAGATGTACTCATTTGGTTGGGCTCTCCTTCTGGGGAGTATTCTATGAAGGTTGGTTACAATTATAAATTTTTTTCCCACACTTTTGACTTGTGGCCCTCTAGATTATTATGGGTAGAATATTGTCTCCCTAAGGCTGGGGCATTTGTATGGTTGGCTATTTAGGACAGAGTATTAACAAGTGAAAGGTTGGATAGATTAGGGATAACAGTTGTATTTCCTTGCATTCTTTGTGGCTATTTCATGGAAATGAAAAACCATTTGTTTCTTCATTACCCTTTTGTTTTGGATTGTTTGCATTGGTTATTTCAATGATTGGGGTGGATTACAGCTGTTGGCCCTAACCTGTGTGATCATTTCAAGGCATGGACTTCCTTATATAGATTGTCTACCTTTTCCCTTGGTGAGATAAGTCCTTCCTTTATAATTTGGTCTATTTGGCTTGAGCGTAATCAAAGGGTGTATAGAAAAAAACATGCTTCTTGAGATGAGGTAGTCTTTAAAATTGAGAAATCTATATTTGAAGTCATGTTATCATATCATAGTAAAAATATGAAGTCTTCCAAATCTTTTAGTAGATGGGACTTCTGTATTCATGATAATTGGCCACTTCTGCAAACCCTTATTCCTCATGGTTGTCAACCAAATAACTCATCTTTCTTATCTCGTGTTCAGGAAAAATGGTCCCCCTCCTTCTGATTTTCATAAGCTTAACTATGATGGAGCTACTAGGGGTAATCATGGTATGTCTAGGGCTAGGGTGGTCATTAGAAATTCTAACATGGAAGTCATTAAAGCTATATGTATTAAGCTTTCACTTGACACAAATAACATTACAGAATTGGAAGCACTTCTCCTTGGTTTAAAATATGTTGCAACTTTAATATTCCCAATCTTATCATTGAAGGTGATTCTATGGTCGTTTATACTTATTTTCTAGGATATTTATCATCTTGATTTGGGTAATTTCCTTATTCAAGGCCATGAGTATTAGGTTGTGCCTCTAGTCATCATGGTATTGTATAAGGGTTTGATTATAGGACTGAAGATGATTATTTATCCTCATATATCCACTTTATATTTTTTACACCATATCATGGGTGGTCCATGACATTGGTTGCTTTGAATTCACTTCAACCTTTTGGTTTGCTATGGTGTAGTCCTTATCTCATATGGGCTTTATTTTCTCTTTATCCAATAGTGTTGGAGTAGTTATGAGGTTTCTATGAAATTTCTCCATGCTATTGGATGCAGAGATTAGAGATGGTTCATTCTTTGTTTTTATAACAGTTGTACACTTGAGATTATACGTTGGTGTTGCATGCTCGTTAGGGGCTATTGGTAAACTATTTTTAAAGATGGTAGTTCTTTTCTTGAGGTACCTATGAATTATGTCCATACTACTAGATGTTTTGAATATTCCTCATTTCCTCTTCATCCAATAGTTTTGGAGTAGTTTTATGAATTTTGTTCATACTATTAGATGCAAAGATGCAAGATATGTTATTCTTTTGTTTCTACAACTGCTAAACACCTAAGGTTATATGTTGGTGTTGCATACTCATTGGTGTATGTCCGTAAACTATTTCTAAAGATGTCATCACTTCTTGTCCATACATTAGTGTGCTGGTCAAAAATCTCCCCCTTTGTCTTTATACGCTTGACTAGATTTGTCCATGGTTGAAATCCTGGCTTCCTACATCTCTATATTTTCATTACAGTTATGTCCCTTCTTTATAATAGCTCTATTTTATTCTATGCTAAGTTATACTTTTTTCAAGACATTTATCTTTACTCATATGGATCTTAGCCGAATGTTGAGATGGTATTTATGCAGATGTACCTGATTGGGTTAATACTTCAGTGATGATGTTCAGCTGTGGTTCTAAGTGTGATAGGATCTCTCTTACTACCAAGATAAGATCTTGGATTTGTTATGGTTTTTCTCCTATTGAGATTATGGGGCTGGCTTCTAGGTCTATTTGTAGGTCTTGGGGCAGCAAGTTATCTTTTTGTATCAATTTTGTGGGATAATTCCCTGGGGTTGGGCATATTTTTTGTATTTATATTGGGTTGGATAAATTCCTTCCTTTCTAGAAACACTTTTGTGGTCTCCTCAGTTATATGTACTAGAGACTTGTCTTTTATGTTTAAGAGCTAAACAAGAGGTTTTCTTTACCTAGTTCTTTCCTACAAGTGCTCTTTGAACCAGGTATATATATATATATATATATATA
>MU224369.1:737011-782666 GCA_018584345.1 Thuja plicata
ATATATATCTTCGTGGTATATTACCACTTTTATTAAAAAAAAAGGATAAAAGAAAAATGGGCTCATGTTTCTATACTATTCCTTCATTTGTAAATGACTCTCAAAAGTCCTCTCTAAAGAATGTAAACATATTGTAATAATTTGTTCCTTTGAGTTGAATGCATATGGATTGTTTAGACACCAAAAATTGTCTCAATGTTTGCAAGCAATAATTTTACTACCTTTCTTCTTAATTGATTAAATAATCCTTATTATTTAATTAATTAGTGTCATTCTTCTAATTCGAATTCAAAAATTAACATGTACATACCTTCTCATAATTAAATAATTTTTAATTATTTAATTATCTAATTTTCTTCTAATATTAATTAACTAGCTAAATTATTTAATTAATCAATTTTCTCCACTTTAATTAAATAATCTTTATTATTATTTTTTTTTTCTCAAAGAAAGCAAAGTCTCCTAAAAATAAATAAAATCTTTATTTTATTTATTTATCTCAATCTCCTATAATTAAATGAATTCTTTAATTTATTTCATTATTTGTTTTTCTCAATAAAAACAATTCTCTCAAAAAAAATCTTTATTTTATTTGTTTCTCTAAAATCTTCTCCAATTAAATAAGTTTTTAATTTATTTCATTCACTTTTCTGAAGAAAACTTCCTCTAAAATAAATAAAGTCTTTATTTTATTTATTATCTTCTCTCTTGCACATAATTAAAAATACTAATAATTGTTGAATGCTAATTAAATATTCAATTTCATCCACTTCTCAAATAAAGTAGTGTAGTTTATCTAGTTTTAAAGCGACTTTATTGAATCTTCTCCATCAAAAATAAAATCTTTGCCTTTAATCTTGACCGTTCAATCAGTTCTGAAATCTATATAAACCCACCTTCATTGTCATTTGAAGGATCCAAGTTTTTGAGCATCTAATTTATGCAGGTTTTCATATCATCAAGCAATCATTTGATTCATAATTATCAAATCTCTTAGTTAGAATGCTGCAGAAATCAACTCTAAGTACCACATATCTGAGTCCCAATAGAGTGCAAAGAAGCGATAGAAGAAGATAAGCTAGATTAAGGATTTGTGTTTGATTTATTTCTTTCAGTTTCTTTATCTATGCTTAAATTTTATCGTTTGTAAGGTTTCATTAAGAAAATGTTTTTTGTTCATTGATATTTAAATAAATTCTTTAAGATAAAAATGATACTTTTATTTTCACAAAGGAGACTAGTTGGCCATGGAATTGTGAAGAAAAATGTAGTCAATACATATTAAAGCCAAATAAACTTGGTAGAAGCATTAACAACACCTTAATAATCAACCTTACTTCTTACTCTAGTAACAAATGCAACTTGAATCAAGATAAAATTTGTAGCTATATGTGGACTTATAATCATCAAGATTGCTAGCCTAATTAGAATCCATATATCTAACCATGTCCAGTCTTAAACTACTGCATAGTGAATTGCATTTTTATGAGTACCCTGTACATAATGCAAGATACATTTTTTAATCTTTTCATGAAGCTCATGTGTCTCTTTCATAAAGCATGAAATAACAAAAACCATGAAATAAATATCAAGGCCAGTGTGATTTAGATAGGTGAGGCTCCCAAGAAGTTGACGATGCAATGTCGCATCAACTAGTGTAGTAAAACACTTGGCCTCAAACTTGAATCCAAAAAAGGAAGTTGGTTCAATCTGTTAGTAATAACTGAGAGTGGGGGGGGAATCAGTGGTCTCAAAAAATTATCCTTCCAACTTAACCACCAATCAATAAATCTCAGATTATTATGTCCCTACAAGATGCATGCCATGAAATACTAAAAATGATTAACTGTCTTTCAGTTTTCTCTGTCAATCCTTATTCTTTCTTGATTACTAATAAGCAGTATAACTATTTACCGAAACTCAGTAAATAAGAAAAGTATACCCATCAATCAAGAGTTAGCTATGTAAGATGCAAAATAGTAAATAAATGAATCATACACACATAATACATAAATTTTAATGTGGAAACCCTATTAAGGGAAAAACCATTGGGACCGATACCCCAAATTTTCACTCTTTTGAAGTGAGCCCTGTTAGGAGCCAACCAACCCTGTTAAAGGTTACAAACACACTTTTAAGTGCGACCTTGTTAGAGGATTTTATACATAGAGGTTGTCACTTAGTATCGGGCATCTATTGCTACCATCCTTGAATCAACGTCCTTCTTAGACTATCAATAGGTATCAGGAAAGTCCAATGCTACTTTCATGAATCAAATTTTTTGGCACTCCTTGAGATGTACCTCAATATATAGAAGACTGTTAAGTCCTGCTCAGTTAAGAGACTTGATGCTTCAATGGTTAAAATGAAACACTATGAGTTGTTCATATTGTAACTTTGAATTGTAGATTTTCAGATCTATTTAAGTACATTACCTCTCTGACCAATATATCAATTCAATCCTTTGTGCTCCATACTTTCTTCTTTGTGATGTTGTGCTCACTGTTTGTTGGTGTCTGCAGAATTTCTTAGCTCTCCTTTAGCTTGTTTGATCAAGACCATATGAAGTTTTTCTTCATCAGTTTCTCTTCAGCATCCTCTTTTTTATTCACTCCCCTTAATCCCATTTGTAAATGAATTAAGCTTGTCTCTTATATAGACATAATATTCATTGTCTCTTGATTCTTGATTCCTGGCATGATAAACAATCTAGCCAATTAGATTTAAAGAATAACTCCTGATTTATCTCGTAGATATCTTCTTGCAAACTATACAAATCCTCTTTAAATCAATCACTTATCTTTGGTCGAATAAAACAAAGTAGAAAACTAGTTAAGTCTATCTTTAGCTCTGCCAGCTAGATATTTTATCATTTTTTGAACTCTCTGTTCTATCAGTCACCACTACAGTTAGTCATTGGTAACAATTGATAGTTCCATCAGTGAGACTCCAGTTAGCTTCATGATCTTCGTCCATTGGGCATCATTGAAATTTTTCTCGTCGGGCAAAATTATAACTTTTCTCCTCGGGCATCACTGTGGTTTTTCTTTGTCAGGCAACACTATGCTTATGATCATTGGGTATCATTGTGACTATTCTTCTTTGCTCTGTCTGTCGGTGTCCACTCTGTCAGTGTTGTTTGTCACTTAGCAAATACTTGAATTGTATGCATTGCTAAAAGCATAACCTTTGTTCCTTTGGCTCTCTTAAGTCTTTGGCATTATGTGCATGACCATACAGATGATATCAAGTTGACATCAATGACAATATAATACATTAACTAATTTAATGCCTTGTATTATCTTCAACTTAACATTATCAAACATTCAATCAGTTACATTTCATCAATCTCTCCCTTTGGCATTGATGACAACATACTTTATTATAACACTATACTATTTCTAATACAATATGAAATACAAAAGTTGAGATTCATCAAACTACCAATCATTTTGTTCTGATAATTGATAAATGTCTGACAATCGGTAAGTTCTATTTTTAGCTTAGATTTGATTCTTGTAGTTCTCAATCTTCTGATGTGTTGTGTTCTCTCCTTGTGTCAATTTATCTCCCTTGACTGTTCTTCTCTTTTGATGTCTTTTTCTCTTGTCAGCAACTCTCCCTTTGTATAATCTTTCCATACAATTTCTCTCCCTAAGGATATAATCTCTCCATGTTGGAGTAATGTGATAATGGATAATCTCTTTCCCTTTCCATAAAGATGTGATAATATGGATAATTTCTTTCCCTTTGACAATAATGCCAAACAAATATCTTACAAATATCTGACATTCATGTCAAACAATATTTTTCTTTTTGTCCATAATATATTCCTTGAATTTCCCTTATCCATTAGCAATACAACAATATGCTCTAGTGCTCGGTGTTGATATATACTTGTCTGTATATAGATGTAGCTTTGAAGTTCATCTCTTTGCATGCATCAACATTAATGATATTATGATAATATGTAGGCTGATGCAGCCTTCAGTCATTTTAGTAACTGGTAGATAAGGGTTTACCCCTAGTCTCTTTCTCAAGTACTCAAATGTATCCTTAGGCAATGGCTTGGTGAAGATATCAGCTAATTTTTCTTTGGATTGTACATACTCAAGTTTCACTTCCTTTCCTTGAACTTGTTCTCTTAAATAATGATACTTGATTGCAATGTTTTTAGTCTTAGCATGCATGACTGGTCTTGGAAATGTTTATGGCACTAATGTTATCACAATAGATAATTACTGGTTCTAGGATCTTCATATGCATACCTTCCAATAACTATTTGATCCATGCAATATTTGAGCAGTTTGCAGCAGAAACAACATACTCTACTTCTGCAGTAGATTGAGAGATGCAACCTTGCTTCTTGCTAATCCATGTGACAAGTCTATCACCCATAAAGAATGCTTCTCTAGTTGTGCTCTTCCGGTCATCAAGATTTCCAACCTAATCAGCATCGATAAACACCTTAAGTTCAAAATTTCCTTCTCTTCTATACCATAATCCATATTCCTCAGTACTCTTCAGATATCTTAAAATTCTTTTCATAGCAATCATATGTGATTCCTTGGGGTTAGCAAAAAATATTGCAACTATTACTACTGCATGTGCAATATCTGGTCTAGTGTGTACAACATACATGAGTTTTCCAATCATTGATATGTATAAATCCTGATTTACCTCTGCTGTCTTTTCCTCCTTTGTCAACTTACATCCAGTAGCCATCAATGTTCCAACTAGTTTGGAATCTTCCATCTTGAATATTTTCAGGACCTCTTTAATGTATTTGGACTATGTAATAAAAACACCTTTACTTTGTTGAATGATCTGTAGACCAAGAAAGAACTTGATCTCTCCAAACATAGACATCTCAAACTCTTTTCTCATTTCATTAGCAAATGATTTGTATAGCATATCATTGCCTCCAAATATGATGTCATCAAAAAATATTTCAGCAATTAAAGTGTTAGCATCAGTATCTTCCTTCAAATAAAGATTATTGTTTTCACCAGTCCTTACAAATCCAATACTTATAAGATAGGAATGAATTCATTCATACTAGGCTCTAGGAGCTTGTTTCAATCCATACAAGGCTTTATGAAGTCTACATACCATGTTTCTTTTTTCTAGATCGACAAACCCTTCTGGTTACTCAATGTATACCTCTTCTTCAAGTATTCCATTTAGGAATGCTGACTTGACATCCATATGGTATACCTTGAATCCTTTGAATGTGGCATAAGAAAGTAATATTATTACTCCTTCTAGCCTAGAAATAGGTGCAAAGGTTTCTCTATAGTCTATTTCTTCTTCTTGTGCATACTCCTTGCATACTAGTCTTGCTTTGTTTCTTGTGACTTCTCCATTCTCATTTAGATTATTCATGAATATCCATTTAGTACAGATGAAATTCTTCTCATCGAATCTTGGAACAAGTGACCATGTCTTGTTCTTCATAATCTACTCAATCTCATCATTCATAGCACTTATCCATTGTTCATTATCAAGAGTAGCATTGACAGATTTTGGCTCAAACTCACAAATTAAACAACTTGAGTTTAAAGACTTACTTCTTGTTCTTGTACCAGCTTTCTTATCTCCTATGATTTGGATCTCTAGATGGTTCCTTCTTACATATCTTGCAAGTACATGTATAGCTCTTTGTCTATCAGCTTTATCATCATTTTGTTCTTCATTTTGTTCTTCATCACCTTGCGTATTATTTTGATCATTATCCTAACCGTTGGTATTTCCAGCCTAACTATCGATTACAACATTATGTTTCTATGGAATTAAGCACTGTTGCTTAGGAAGAGTGTTGGGTTCTTCATAGTATACAAACTTGTTGTAGTCCTCTGGTTCTTTTGTTCTTTCTAGCTCATTCTTTTCTGCAAATTCATCTATCTTTACATTTGCACTTTCAACAATTTTGTTAGAGGCCTTAATAAGACATTTATAAGCCTTTCTTTTGGTGGAATACCCTAGAAAGATACCTTCATCACTTTTGGCATCAATCTTTCCATTTCTATCATCCTTTAAGATATAACATTGACTACTAAAGATTTTGAAGTAACTTACATTGGGTGTTTTACCATACCATAGCTCATAGGGTGTCTTCTTTGTGTCCTTCAATTGTACTCTATTTAGTGTGTAGATAGCAGTACTGATAGCTTCCCTGTAGAAGATTTGGGTGATTCCTTTCTCTATCATCAGTGTTCTAGCACAATCAACTATGGATCTATTCCTTATCTCAACAATACCATTTTGCTGTGGTGTTCTTGGTGCAGAAACCTATCCTTTTATACCATTCTCATTATAGAAATTAGTGAATTCATCTTATATAAACTCTCCTCCTCTATCTGATCTTAAGCATCTCAAATCCTTACCTCTTTTTTTTTCTACCATAGCCTTATACCATTTAAACATCTTTAATGCTTCAGATTTATCTTTTAGAAACATAACTGTCATCATTCTAGAGTAATCATCAACAAAGAGAATAAAATATTTATCTCCATAATAACTATTTGTCCTTGTAGGTCCACATAGATCAGTATGGACTAATTATAGAATATCATCAGATGTATGGGTTTTACTTTTGAATCTAGACTTTGTCATCTTACCTTTTTGACAATTCTTACACATGATGTTGTCAGGCTTTGTCATCGTCGGTAAGACTCTTACATTTCTCCTTCTACTTATTTTCATCATGTTGTCAAAATTAACATGAAAAAATATTTTGTGCCACAACCATATGTATTCATTTCTAGTTATTAAGAAAGTGGTGTTAGTATCATTCAGATAGAATAAGTTACCTTTAGTCTATTCACCGGTACCAATCAATCTTCCTAATTCATTGAAGATCTTTGCCTTCTTATTTTCAAATGCTACTCTGTGACTTGAATTATTCAGCTGAGAAACACTCAATAGATTATAATTCAATCCTTTTACCCAATAAGCATTTTCAAATTTAATTAGGTTATTCAATATTATAGTTCCTTTACCTTCAACTGGACAAGGTGTATCATTACCCATTCTTACTGTACCACCATTATAATACTCAAAAGTGTTAAACTTTTCTTTGTCACTGGTCATGTGGTGAGTGCAGCCACTATCTATAATCTAGATGTCATTTTTTCTAACCTTAGCTATGAGTGCAATTTCTATATACCTTTCATCTTCATCTAAATCATCTTTCATAGCCACAAACACCATCTCAATGTCTTCATCAAATTCGGTGTCAGTACCTTCATCTTTGCAAGTAGCTAGGTAGCTGGCTTTCTTGCCTTTGTCCTTGTAGTCTCAGGTGTTTCTTCTTTCTGATTGTTGGTAACTTCTGTAATCCTTGTTATCACCTCTATCAGATTTCTTTTCAAAATATCTATCATTAACTCTGTCATCTTTTCTTTTGTTAGGACATCTTGCAGCAAAGTGTCCAATCTCTTTACAATTAAAGCATACAAGTGGTAACTTTCCTTTTTATTTACCTTTGCCTCTCTGTATTCTTCTAGCCATAAGTGCTTCTATTTCATCTAGATATTCTTCTTCACTTTCACTTTCACTATCTCTTCTAGATGTGTGTCTATGACTTGATTTTCTTATTCTCATAGAAGACTTAAATGCAGACTCTAAGTTTGGTAAGACACTATTATCAAAATTATTCATCTCAAATGAAATTAGTCTACCAATTAAACTATCAAGAGTAACTGTATTGTTTTCTAATGCTCTCATTTCTTGAATGGCAGAAAATCTAATAGCATATACATGCAGTAAGCTTCTTAAGATTTTACTTACCATTGTCTCCTCTTCAAGTGTACTTCCAACTCCTCGTATAACATTGACTACTTTTATTCTTGTGTTGTATTGTGTGATGTTTTCTCCTTCTTTCATTCTAAGATCATCAAACTTTCCTCTAAGCCTTTCTTCCTTGGCTCTCAGAACATTAGTATCACCTCCATGTACAAGCTTTAGTTTATCCCACATATTCTTTCTATTTTTTTAATCTTTGACATCTTCAAATTCAGCATCACAGAGTGAGGAAGAAATATCTATGACCATGTAGTTGTGCTCATGCTACTCTCTCAATTGATTTACTATCAATACTCTTGTGGGAAACACATATTCAGTATTTAGGAATTGAGTAACACCATTACCAATACTTGATAAGTGGAGTCTTATCCTACTTTTCCATGAAGAAAAGTTGTCTTTTTTCAACTTGGGCACATCTCGTATGTTCATCTTGTGATCTTGACTTAGGTCTTGAAACCTTCCTTTCTAAGCACACAAGCTCTGATACCAATTGTTAGTAATAACTGAGAGGGGGGGATGAATCAGTGGTCTCAAAAATTTATCCTTCCAAATTAACCACCAATCAATAAATATCAGATTATTATGTCCCTACAAGATGCATGTCATGAAATACTAATAATGATTAATTTCTTGTCGATTTTCTCTGTCAATCCTTATTCTTTCTTGATTACCGATAAGCAGTATAACTATTTATCGAAACTTAGTAAATAAGTAGAGTATATTGATCAATCAAGCATTAGCTATGTAAGATGCAAAACAGTAAAGAAATGAATCATACACACATGACACATGAATTTTAACTTGGAAACCCTGTTAAGGGAAAAACCACTGGGACCAGTACCCCAAATTTTTACTCTTCTGAAGTGAGCCCTATTAGGAGCCAGCCCTGTTAAAGGTTACAAACACACTGTTAAGTGTGACCTTATTAGAGGATTTTATATATAGAGGTTGTCACTTAGTATCAGGCATCTATTACTACCATCCTTGAATCAACCTCCTTCTTAAACTATCAATAGGTATCGAGAAAGTCCAATGCTACTTTCATGAATAAACATTTTTGGCACTCCTTGAGACGTACCTCAACATATAGAAGACTGTTAAGTACTGCTCAGTTAAGAGACTTGATACTTCAATGGTTAAACTGAAACACTATGACCTGTTCATATTGCAACTTTGAATTTCAGATTTTTAGATCTATTTAAGTACATTACCTCTCTGACCAATGTACCAATTCAATCATTTGTGCTCCATACTTTCTGCTCTATGATGTTGTGCTCACTATTCATCGGTGTCTGCAGAATTCCTTAGCTCTCCTTTAGCTTGCTTGATCAGGACTGTATGAAGTTTTTCTTCATCATTTTCTCTTTAGCATCCTCTTTTTTATTCACTCCCCTTAATCCCATTCGTAAATGAATTAAGCTTGTCTCTTATATAGTCATAATATTCATTATTTCTTGATCCTTGATTCTTGGCATGATAAACAATCCAGCCAATTATATTTAAAGCATAACTCCTAATTTGTCTCATAGATATCTTCTTTCCAACTATACAAATCCTCTTTAAATCAATCACTTATCTTTGGTTGAATAAAACAAAGTAGACAACTAGTTAAGTCTATCTTTAGCTCTGCCAGCTAGATATTTTGTCATTTTCTAAACTTTGTGTTCTGTCGGTCAGCACTATAGTTAGTCGTCGGTGACAACTGACAGTTCCATCGGTGAGACTCCAATTAGCTTCGTGATCTCCGTCTGTCGGGCATCATTGGAATTTTTCTCATCGGGAAACCTTCTGACTTTGCTCATCAGGAATCACTGTGGTTTTGCTTCGTCGGGCAATATTATGCTTCTGATCGTCAAGTATCACTGTGACTATTCTTCTTTTCTCTATTCGTCGGTGTGCACTCGGTCGGTGTTGTTTGTCACTTAGTGAGTACTTGACTTTTATGCATTGCTGAAAGCATAACCTTTGTTCCTTTGGTTCTCTGAAGTCTTTGGCATTATGTGCATGACCATACAGATGATATCAAGTTGACATCAATGAAAATACAATACATTAACTAATTTAATGCCTTGCATTATCTTCAACTTAACATTATCAATCATTCAATCAGTTACATGTCATGACAATCTTTCAAATAACCATATGAAATTAAGCTAGTATATCAAGGGCATACTAAGGCTAAGAAATAAATATCCTATATTAAGATTATGTGATCTCAATCCTAAGAAAGTAATGCATAGTGCCCAAGTTATTCATTGAAAATATATCATGTAGAGAATATTTGACTCTATCATCAATGGCTAATGAACTCCCTATAATGATCAAGTCATGTAAACACAAGGAGAAATAATAAATGTGATTTATTCTATGACTAAATGTAGACATTTAGGTTCTAGTGGAATCCAAAGAATCCTACTAAGAGAATAAAATATTTCATAATGACATAGCATGTCCTAAGGGGCTTCTTGATTCCATGGATAGACTTACTCATCTACAAACCAAAGAATAATCCTAACGCAAATCCTTGTGGTTTCTCCATATAAATATTCTCTTGAAGATCCTCATGAATAAATGCGCTCATCACATCGATCTAATGTACTACTCATTCATGAGCTATATACCAATGTAAATAGTCAAATGAATATATTTCAACTTAGAAATAGGGCAAAGGTTTCTATGCAATTTATATAGAAAAGATAATCCTAGGCTAGCATGTGCATTATGTTTGAAATAAATCTCGATTATCGAATTGTCATTAATGTCAAACATTGTGTCCCATATGTTTTGGAGAAGCTTGATGCTCTTCCCTCAAGCTTTGTGATCCAAAAGTGTGTCATTGTGGTATTCAAATATGTATGTTGAATCTTTTTTATAGTGGAAGACAACTATGTATCTTATATGGTCTTAGAACACTAGAAGAAAGTATGTATCCTATAATATCTCAAACAAGTGGGAGACAAGAATATTCCTAGTATTTTTTTAGAATAGTAGAAGAAAATAATGTTTACTATGATCATGAGTAGATATTGTTGATCTACAGTGCTCCTATTTTATATTCTTATTTATGGATGTCTTTTGTAGCACTGTGTTGTATTTTAGATGACAATTTTATAGTTGTATTTTTTTTGTCTTTCCAGAGAGATTCTCTTTGATAAATTAGGGTTGAAGTTGTGTTTCTACTCATTCAGATGAATTTGAAACTTGGCCTTAGTTGAGATATTTTCTGGTGATCAAGTGTGTTTTCTTGGTGCTTTGAAGACTGTACTATCCTAAGTTGTTGATCTTTCCAAATATTTCTATGATCCACAAATTTATTGTGGAAAATTCTAACATGACATGTTGGCATATAATTCTATGCAACATGTTGACATGGATTCTAATGTGCCATGTTGACATGGATTCCAATATGGCATATAGACCTCTCCATAGTGTGTGGACATCTAGTTACCATTGGAAGTTGAAAATATTATTCTACACACTTGATTAATCCTTGGTTGATGTTTCATTGATTGTATATCTAGAATTTATACATGTTTATCATGTTCTTGGTCCTTCTTTCTCCTAGGATGGATCATGCTTTCAGTTTTAGATCTAGGTGTTATATTTATTGATTTTTGAAATACCAGATTCAGGTCTAGGTCTTATACTTAATTATTATATCTTATATGGATGTGTTCATTCTACATGGGACCTATGTATTTAATATTTATCATTTATCTAGTTGGGTCCTTGGTTTGGATGCTTTTGATAATGATCCTACTTGTTCCTTGGATGACATGAGACTCAACTGTAATATCATTTCTCCTTTTGGTATTGGCTGACCTGATTTTGTGATATCCAATGATCTCTATTTTATATAAGGGTTTTTAGTGCCTTTGAAAAATGTATGTAATGTGTGAAGCAATTATTGTGTATGAACTGGCTCAATAATCCGAAGAGTAGAGTGTAGTAGCAGTGCCAGAGAAGAAAAGACAGTAATATGTTTGAGCCTCTGATTGGTTTTCTAGAGAAGTAAGCTCATACATATTTTGTAAACAAATTATATAATTTAGTGAATTATATTTATGGACAAGTTATGACTGTGGCTTTTCCCATTTTGGATTTTCTACTTATAAATCTTGTTGTTCTTATGTAATTGGTTCAAATTTTTCTTGCACACTATTTCTTGTAGTGGTAACTGAATCTAGTTGATTAGAGTTTTTAGTTGGATGATTGTTCACCTCCCCCCATCTCAACATTTAAAGTGATTACATACATTTTTATTAGAGCCACGTTCCTCTAAAAGAAGTTTGATTTCTTGAGGAAGATCCAGGATGGCACAAAACTTACACTTTTAGGCACGCATGTTTGATGGTAAATATCCCAATTGGAAGGATAACATGGAAAATTATCTTGAAACATTGCAGAATGGTATTTGGGAGGTAATTCAATCTTATTTTATCCTCCTTTTGGAAGAGATTTGACTACTAAAGGAAACAAATTTGAAAGAGAGGGAAATAATTTTCAGTAGCTTGTATGACACAACCTTTGGAAAAGTGAAAGGCTTGAGAAGTGAAAAAGAAATATGGGACAATTTGATATTAATATATGGAGGATATCTGAATACAAAACAAGAAAGACTAATGAATCTCAAAAAGAAGTATTATGTCCTAATAAAAATAGAAGATGAAAGTGTTGAGAGATATATCTACATGGTTATTGATGTGGTTGATGGAATCATAGTTTCTGGAAGGCATCTTGAATGCATTGATGTTATTCTAAAGATCTTATTGACCCTACCAAATGAGTTTATACCTATGACATGTTCAATTAGAGAGATAAATGATCTGAGTCAATATACCATTAATTATCTCACTGTGTCACTTTTGACATTTAATCTCGTAGAAGTTGAAAGAGAAAAAAGAGAAAATGCTTTCAGAATTGTTTAAGATGTTGATTCGAAGTCATGCAGTATACCGAAGGATGAAAAAACTTATCTTTCAAGAATATTCAAGTGAGGCACTAGTAGATATAAAGGTAATTTACCTCTTAAATGTTTTAATTTCTCAAGGAAATGACATTTTTCAAGCATAAATACTATCATAGTGATTTATAGGATGAAGATAAAAAGAGAAATCAAAAGAAAGGATATTTTAGAAAGAAGTTTAATTTCAAAGGTAGAGGTAAAAAGAGCTTGTGTTCCATGGAAGAATATTTTTTTGAAGGAGAAGATTCTAATGAAACTATTGAGGAATCCTTGTTTTTAGCTATCTCACAAAGAAGAGATTGATTTTATTTGCATCCTAAAGTAGTTTCATATGCATTTATTATATATTTTGGTTTCTTGAATCATATGAAAAGAGATTTAAAAGAATATTTATCAAGTTTGAAGATTATGATGGTGGAGCAATTATATTTTTCAGAGAAGAAAGTGCTCAAATCAAAGGTATATGAACCATTTCAATTGATGGTAAGAATAAAAATGATGATGTTTACTATGTTCAAGATTTTAAAATAACTTGTTGAGTGTCAGCCAGACCTATAATAAGGGTTGCAAAGTTATGTTCAAAAGTGATGGTTGTACTATTAGAAAGAAAAAAAACTAGCAAAAGGGTTATAGAAGATTTCAAGACTACTTGTAATATCTACTATATTAAAGATAAGTATGAAAATATATATTTTCTAACTTAATATAATGGTAGATGGGGAGATGATGTAGAAATGGAATTTTCCCAAGATTATCTAGGACATCCTTTGTCAAAATATAGTGAAGAAAAAAAGGTTGAATAAGAAGATCTAGTACAAGGAGAATGGATTATGGTAGAACAAAAGCAATATGAAATCAATAAGGACATGTTAGACAAAGAGAAGGCAATGGAACTAAATAAGAAAGAATAAAAAATAGATGTATATTAGAAAGTTGAAGTTGAAAATGAGAAGTTGATTGATCAGAAACATGAGAATAAAAATAAGAATATGGTTAATCAGTGTATAGTCAGAAAATGGAAGCACTTCCATTATAGACTAGTTTAGCCTTCTAAGTGGTTTGGGGTCATTTCAAGAACCTTGAATGGGTCTCTGACTTGGATCTATCTTTAACCCTTTTCTTCCCTATTTCCCACTTTTCCATTCTGTTTCTAACATCCAAAACTGGAAACTGAGATTTTTGACCTCAGGGTCAAAATCAACCTTTCTAGGTCAAGGTAAACCTCACCCTTGACCTAGGTTAAGGTCAAACTCACCCTTTACCTAGGTCAAGGTCTACCTTGACCTTGACCTAGGTCATAATCAACCTTTTTCTGACTTTTGGTCCAAATCCCAGATTTCCAGGATTTCTGGATCTCGGGCTTCAGAAAATTTAATTCCTACTTCTGGGTCGACTGTTTTGGGTTCCAAAATGATGACTCTTAAATTATATTTAATATAGGTCCAATTATAAGGGTATAGGTCTAATGGGAATTTAATTCTCCTATGTCAGCCTCTCTAGAAGATTGTGCCCTAATTTCATATAAAAGGAAGCTTTCTCCTCTCATTTTCTCCAAGCATTATTCTAAGAGCAAGAACCATGAAATCATAAGGCACTTGAAGAAAGAAATAATCCATTGCAGAAAGCATCTATTATCAATCATTCAAGCATTCAAGCATCCAATTCATCAAGGAGATCCATTGGTAGCCATTGAAGGATTCAAAGCTCTATGGAGCTCTCTCATTGAAGATTTCTCCATCCACATTCCTCCAAGCCTCTTCCTCTTCCAAGATACATTCAAGATTGGTGTTGAAGATTTACAATAAATTGATTTGAGACATTACACATTATACATTCTACATTCTACATCCATTTTGTGCATACATACTTGTGGATTCATGGATTTGAATCTATCACAAGGACTTCTACAAGCAAGGTGAATTTGTTCATTTACTTTGTTTCTTTCATGCAATTTCAATTATATTTTAAGGTTAATTCCAAAACTAGGGTTTGACCAAGGCAAACCTATCCCTCACAAAAAACAAACCATTTTTCTTGTAGGTACAAGTTCGGGACAATGAATTAAAGTTTAGATCTAGATACCCTTTTCGGAAAACTTTTAGGATCCACAAATAGCTTTTCCGTCAGAGCTGTGCAGGTCCATGTCAAATTTTTGGGGTCAAGGGTGACATTTTGGGGTCAAGGTCGACCCTAACCTAGGTCAAGGATGACCTCAACCCTGCCCTAGGTTAGAATTGGAAATTTTGGGTCAAGCTCAACATTCTCAACTAGGTCAAAATTGACCTTTGTCAGAATAAAAAAAGATTTCTGGGTTTTGTAGATCTCATAGTTTTGGTTTAGGATTATGAAAATCAACAATTTCTGAGACCGTCTAATATGGTTTTCATAAAGTTCTTTTTCAGAGGTATGTATTTTATTCCATTTTCCTTTGCAATCATTCCTATATTTACACCCCTTATCAAATACAATTAAATGTAAGGTAGATAATATGTGCATATGGAGACTTTTATGGGAAAATCTCCATTGTTCCTAACCCTATCCATATTTTCTTCTTTACATTTTGGTGAACTCGCGATAGACAACACTTTCTTTTTGGTGTTAGATTTGCATCTTGTGTTAGATATTACATGCATTTAAAAGTAGATTTCTTTTATCCTCTTGCATTCATATATCAAAAATTAAAAATCACAAATTTCTTTAAAAATACAAAACATTTACATTTTTCATGCTTGTAATGTTACTTTGTGTTCAACATGTATGATTTTTGTTTTCAATACTTTGATGAGACTTTTGTTGCAAAATAGGATAGATCCCCTAATGAGGTACATGGAAGTGAGGATGAAAATTATTCGGATAAGATCTCCATTGATCCTATTCCTATTTTATCCTCGTCTACAACCTCTTCAATTAACCTTTACCATAGAGATGAGTTAAGGATTGATGTTAATTATTCTCCTAATATATGTCTTTTCTATGAGCCTAATTTAGAATATAATTCTATCTCCTTTAGGGATCAAGCTTTAGGCACTCCTACAATGTGTTTTATTGATAGGGATGATAATCCTTCTATTTGAGATGAACCTTTAGATTTGGATGTTGATTAATCTCTTCCTCATGAAACTATTGTGGATGATCATCCTATTTGGGATGAATCCTTGGATAAAGACATGGATTTATCTCCTTCTTGTGAAGATTCTTTGATACAATAGGGTGATTTATTAATGGATGACATATTAATACATGATGGTGACTCTTTTTCTTAAACACAGTCCCCTTATGCAAACATTTTATAGAAAGAAGAAGACATTATAGATGCTTTACCTCCATTTTTTATTCCTTCTAGTGATGAGGCATTAGCGGAGAATGATATGAATTCCCTTCATGCTCTCCCTTTTAGTGATGATCTTATGGAGAATAAAGATCCTACCACATCTCCTCCTAGGATGTCTTCTTTGCTTCCTTCTTGTGAGTCTATTTGTAGTGTTGAGACAACTAATATGGTTTATCCAAAACCCTTGTTGACTATCAAAGGTTGTCCTCGCATTACTATCAAAGGTAAACCTATGGAATCTTTAGAGTCTTTCAATGATCAAGATTTGATAGCTCATACCTATCATACAAGGAATAACCCTCAACCTAATCCAGTGGTTCATACTTCTTTACCACCTTCTCAACCCATTCTTCCTCCTCCACCCCGTCTTCTTAGCATGGAGTATGATTTGACAAACCAATTACGCAATACCCCTACCAAGATTTCTTTATGGGAGCTTCTTCAAACTTCACCTACCTACCATGAAGCCTTGAAAAAAGCTCTATCAACTCTTCCCACTCCACGTCCTAATCAAGAGAACATCAATGCCTTCTTACAATGCATGCATGCTACCCCAGGTCCTCCTGACATCGTATTTACTCAAAAGGATTTACCTTCTAAAGAAGTTCAGAATCAATATGATTCCCTTATGGTTGTTGTTACTATCAATAATAGTATCATTCATAGGACCTTGATTGATAATGGATTTGGGCTTAATATTTGTAGCATGGACATGCTCAAAGTGATTAAATTTGATATTTCAACTATTCAACCTGATAATAATCCTATATGTGGCTTTGATAACATTGATAAGAAAACTTTGGGCATCATTACCTTACCTATCAAAGTAGCTCTAGTCATCTTGAATACTCATTTTCATGGTATGCCTAGACCTCTTAATTATAACCTCCTTTTGGGTAGACCTTGGTTTCATGTGATGCATGTTGTTCCTTCCACCCTTCACCCTAAAGTCAAGTTTATTCACAACAACATGGTGTATACACTTCATGTGGATGATGTGCCAAATCCTTGTTTGAATATTCAAACCCACAATAATCCTATTCCTAATAGTAATCCTTCTTCCTCTAATGCTCTTCCTGTAGATGATTGGGGAACCTTCGATTTTAATCCTACCTTTATTGGATAGTATAAGGTTTCTGATCTTGATTTAATGAAGCCACGAAGAGAGTTTGGACAACGAGCTTTTGCTTCTACTTCTAATACCCTTCATAATAACATTTTCACTGCTTCTACCCACTATGAATCTATCAAACCTACTAATGATGACATAGTGACTGTTGAAGTTCCATTGAATCCTTTAGATATGGCTTCTTGTTATGGTCCAAGTTATCATTTACTGGTTAAAGAAGGATTCCATCATCAAGGATGTGATAAGCATAAACAGGGAATTCAAATGCCCTTATAGAATGGGGGAATGAGCATTCTTATGGATTGGGATTTAATCCTCAACAACACATCAATGTTACCAACATCTCAAATAACACATCAAAACATGATGACCCTATGAAGGAATTTGACCAAGAAGTTCTTTTGTCTAAACTCCTTCATTCTAAGATGACTATTAGACCTAAATGCAAAAAGAAATGTAGTCCAAACTTGAAGACTCTTCCTTTTTGTTTGTATCATAGATTTCATGATCAATCTACTAATGAATGTCAAGATTTACATTATAAGATTAGGCAGCTCATTGATAGTAAAGTTATTTATAAATCATGTGGCAATGAGTTGTATTTCAATCCTATTTTATCTAAATATCATTTATGTTCCTATTATGGAACTCCACATTATGTAAACAATGCTAGCCTAATCTTTGGGGGCTTGTTGTCTTGCATAGTATTGTGAGAGATATAATAGGTCCCCTTTCATCCTTGTTCCTATGCTTGGGGGGTAAGGATGCCATCTCGTTCTTTTCTATCTTTTCAGGATCCACTTTTCCCTTGGTTAAGCAATATCTATCTATTATGTGATATCCAATAATACATAAAAAAAATTGTTTGCATTGAGGATCTATGTCCTTGATTATAACCTATTTCGTTGTTTGACATTGGGTTTCCATGTTGATAAATATCTCACCTTGGAAACAGAATAGTGTGTTATCCCTCACAAGGGTTATTTTTTCACTTCTTGGATGATATCTCTTTGCATTCGTCCCTTCCATGGCATCATAGGAGTTGTGACCTTCTTGGCTTGAACTGGGTGTTTTCTATGGATATTGGCTTTATGTTGAAGAAGAATTTATCCTTGAGCTTTTCTTTCCTTAAAATGTCAAAATAGTATGTACTTTTCCATCTTAAGGAGGAGGGCATATATACGACCTCCCTCATTCTATATTATTGCATTTTTGTTCTAACCTTTTGTTTTGCAGCATGCTAAATCCTCTGAAGGTAACGCACATAAGTTGCTAAATCATGAAGAGATACACATTCAATTACAATTCAATATGCTAAATCCTCGGAAGGTAATGCACATAAGTTGCTAAATCTTGAAGAGATACGCATTTTACAAATGTATTCCATGGTGATATAAGGATATGGATCCATGGGTACTTCATAAAAGCCATTAGAAGACACACTACATACATGCACAAAGCCACCACAAATTTATGGGGTGACTATCAACTGCTTTCTTGGTGGGCCATCCTATCCTTTTTTTGGTTCACAGTAAGATACACACATCTTACTGGGTGAGCTAATCACACCCTCTCTCTTTTTCTCTTTGACTGGTGATGTCTCTCTTATCATGATCTTAGGGTTGATAAAGAATCAAAGTCCCTTGGGGCTTGAGGATTCCTTTGTCCCTTTTGATTTCAATAAGATTATCTTTTCTTCATGATCTCCTTTACCAAGAGTTTGCATCGAGTCCATACTCTTGCTAAAGTGGGGGCTAAATGTATAGTCAGAAAATGGAAGCACTTCCAATGTAGAATATTTTATCCTTCCCAGTAAGTGGTTTGGGTTCATGTAAAGTTCCTTGAACGGGTCTCTGACTTGGATCTGGCTTTTTCCCCTATTCCACCCCATTTCCCACTTTTTCAGCCTGTTTCTGACATCCTAAACTAGAAACTGAGATTTTTGACCTCAGGTTCAAAATCAACCTTTTTGGGTCAAGCTCGACCTCACCCTTGACCTAGGTCAAGGTTGACCTCAACCTTGACCTAGGTCACAATTGACCCTTTTCTGAATTTTGGTCCAAATCTCAGAAAAGTTAATTCCCACTTCCGGGTCAGCTGTTTTGGGTTTTGAAATGATGAATCTTAAATTATATTTAATATAGGTCCACTTATAAGGGTATAGGTCTAATGGGAATTTAACTCTCTTATGTCGGCATCTCTAGAAGATTGTGCCCTAATTTCATATAAAAGGAAGATTTCTCCTCTCATTTTCTCCAAGCATTATTCTAAGAGCAAGAACCATGATTTCATAAGGCACTTGAAGTAAGAAATAATCCATTGAAGCAACCATCTATTCTCAAGAATTCAAGCATTCAAGCATCCAATTCATCAAGGAGATCCATTGGTAGCCATTGAAGGATTCAAAGCTCTATGGAGCTCTCTTGTTGAAGATTTCTCCATCCACATTCCTCCAAGCCTCTTCCTCTTCCAAGATCCATTCAAGATTGGTGTTGAAGATTTACAAGCAATTGATTTAATACATTACACATTCTACATTATACATCCATTTGGTGCATACATACTTGTGGATTCATGGATTCGAATCCGCCACAAGGACTTCTACAAGAAAGGTGAATTTGTTCATTTACTTTGTTTCATTCATGCAATTTCAATTATATTTTAAGGTTAATTCCAAAACTAGGGTTTGACCAAGGCAAACCCCTCCCCCATGAAAAAAAAAACATTTTTCTTGTAGGTACAGGTTCAGGACAGTGAATTAAAGTTAAGATCTGGATACCCTTTTTGGGAAACTTTCAGGATCCGTGAACAGATTTTCCATCAGAGTTGTGCAGGTCGAGGTTGACATTTTGGGGTCAATGGTGGCATTTTGGGGTCGAGGTTGACCCTGACCTAGTTCAAGGATGAACTCAACCTTGATCTAGGTCAGAATTAGAAATTCAAGGTCAAGGTCAACATTCTCAACTAGGTCAAAATTGACCTTTCTCAAAATAAAAAAAGATTTTTGGGTTTTCTAGATCTCGTAGTTTCGATTTAGGAATGTGGAAATCAATAGTTTCTAAGACCGTCTGATAGGGTTTTGTTGATAGGGGTTTTTGAGTGGGTCCACTAACAAAGGTAAGTTGTCACTAGGTACCGGGTATCGGCCAACTTCGCCTGTAAAGGTTGTCCAAAGAAATGAGATTCATGGGGCCTTCAAGCATGTGAGAGTCGGGTCTCAATAATGCAGGAGCTAAGTTGGGTGTTGTGACTATTTTATTTGGGGGGATAGCTGGTTATCTCAGCTCATCTTTTCCAAGGATTTAGGTAAATGGGTTTTCCTCGAAGCATTCGGTAGTTACCAAATAAACTTTAAAAGATAGGGCAGAGTTAGAAGTATTTCATCTATCTATAGTCATGCAAATACATTCAAAACATCTATAGTATTGCATCTATCTACTAAAAGCATCTAAAGACTAAGGAGCATTGAGCTCTGCAACTATGAGAAATAAGAAATGAAAATTCTATAGCTATGGACTACAAAATAATTAATTTTTCCGACCCCTGGAGTGAGGTCAGACTTACTATTTATACACAAGTTTTCCCTAAAATTAACCTAACTTATCTCTACACTCAATCAATTAAATACAATTTCTAGTGGCTGGTATTACCTGCACCATGCTACAAAAACCTCAAGAAGAGTAGAGGTCTGACATGTTAGAAGAATGAGACAAGAAAGGAGGTATGGAAGAATCATCCTTGAGAAGAGAGCCAGAGGGAGAATAGAAGAAATCTGATCCCACGGGGATCGAGGTAACATGCCTCATTGATGGAAAAGTGGCTCATTGTCTTTGATGCACCAGGTGTTATGTTGGAGTGGTGCCTTGGGAAGACCACCTGCCTCGAGTTGACATGCCCCACTAGAGTCACCTACTATCTAACATCCTTATTAACTACCTGATGATGACCAGTTGGCTCCGAAGAACTTGGACGTGGGTCGCCAAATGAATGCAAAACTATGGATTTGGAGGATGCAACTGTTCCTTATTTTTATTGAATGTCTCTAAGAGATGAGAAATTCCATTCTCATTGATTTCCTTTAGGTTTTATCGATGATATTTAGTAGCCTCTACCTGTTCAGCCAGATTTGGAGTATTGCCTTGAATTTTGTGGCCATCTTTGCCACATCATGTCCCCGGAGCACCATCTGAGATATTTGCAACATTGCTACTCCATAAATTCCCTCTAAGGACTGGAATCAAGCTTCCATCAGCTCATCAAACTTGCCTATGACATACTCCTTCTGATTACATGTCTCAGTACTGAAGGGATCAACCTCTGAAACCTTGTAAATGAATGCCTTGTATAAATTCAAAGAATAGTCAATCTCTTGCACCTTGTCCTGTAGGACCCCTACCAGTTGCTTTGTTATCTCTAATGTGAGATCCAGTCTAGAGTGCTGGGTCTGGACAAAATCAAAGGATTCCTCTCCCAAAATTCTAGCTTCGAAGACAATTTCCTCTCCGATGCTCATGAGTTCTCCTAGCTCACTCACCCAAGTTTCATACTTCTTGACCTCTCCATCCCAGATGGTAATAGTGGTCTTCACCTGATGTATAATGTTGCTGGTGGTGTATAGATCTAGAAGAGTTGTTTCTAGGAAATGCCAGACATTTCCTATCTACTTAGCTACCCAATCATCGATCATCTGTGCCCTTCTTTTCATACTTCTGAGCCCGTCAATGTCACCCTATGGGAGTGGTGCTCTAGATGAGGAAGCTTCCAGAGGAATGGCACTAATGGGTTGGGCCAACTCTGTTAACAATCCCATAAGATTAGCATTCTTTTCTTTCTCTTCCCTAAATTTTTGGGCTTCCTTCTCATAGCAGGCCTCCACCACTTTGGTCGCTTCTTTCAATAGGTCTAACTCAATCTTATTTCCCGTCTTTCCTAGAGATATCTCTATAATTGCATAATCCTTAGCCTTTGACATCACCTCATCTACATCTGGGGAGGGTGTTGCACTTACCACAACTGTATCTCCACCTAGCCTAGTCTGAATGGTATGGACTATCTGAGCCTTCTTTTCCTTGGGGGCCTCTTGTGCTTGTGCCATCATCTCTACCAAAGAGAGATGGACCCTGACTTGTGCTGGGGCCTTCCTTTTCCAGGACTCCACCAACCATTGTGGTGGTAGGGGTGGCCTTGCTGCCAAAGTTTGATCCTGTAATACCCCTCCATGGTTTGGTTGTGTGTCCACAGTATTTTGAGCCTCTCCAAACTCTTTTCCTATATCCTCTAGATCACCTGTATTGACCACCTTAGTGGCGTTTGTGTCATCTTCCTTGGTGTCCATGTATTTAGTAGCATTATGTTCAATGTCTACATCTCTGGGGTTATCCCCCTCACTTTGTCGCTGCTATGGTTCTACTTTGGTATTTTCCATTGGGACTTTCTCCTTCACTAGAACATTTTTAGGAGGTGGCATAGGTACCTAGCCAAGATTCAGTGTTTGGGCTGTCATAATTACCTCACTGAATGTTGTTTTCCTTGGGGTGGGAGGGGGTGTCTGGAGTATAGCTACTGAGATTACGATTGGTCCTGTAGGTCTGGTTTTCTTAGGTGACATTAATGAATCATTCTATGTTTTCCTTCCCTCCATGGTGTCGGTCTCTTGAAAATGTATCTCTAGGACATCAGAGACATTTACCTTTTCTTTCTCTTCTTCTTGTTCTACCTGGACCTCCTGTTCTGTGACAACTTCCCTCTCTAAGGTTTCCTCTCCGAGAGGGGTCACCACTTCCTCTTGGGAAGAGATATCTTCAACTGCCTTCCTTATCTCCCCTTGTAAATTTACCAACTCATCCATCCCAAACATGTCATCAAACTCATTATGTGGAGGGGAGGTCTCTAGGGATTCTCAGGCTGATTGTCCAGCTTTGAGGAGTCTGATGAGACAATCTATATTTTGTGGATGTTGGGCATCTCAAGCTCTTGCTCCACCCTTGGTTGAGGATTAGCTTTCTCTTTCTTCCTCCGTGTCACCAATGGGGGCCCTACGTCTAGTATGGCTTCCATCTCTTCCACTGCCCTGGTCCCTATTGCTTGTACCATTAATGCTGCAAGCGATGGGGAAGTGGGAGGGTGGACTGGTCTGGTCATAATGGCCAGAGTGGCCAACAGAGTGATTAAGTTGTCTTTCATTTGCTAGGAGCCTACTAGTTTTTGTGGCATTTTCTCCACTATGGGAGTAGCCACCAGGACTTGGGACAAAGTCCCTACTTTCATTTTTCCTCTATCTTCTCCCTGCGAGGAGGTTCCAACTCTGGAAGTTGAACCCCATAGGAATGGGCTAACTTTACATGTACTCTTTGGGAATGCCTTCTTGAAATAGGTGTGATTGCACTCAATCACATTGTGAGTGAGGTCCTCTATTGTTGGTCCCTCCTGTGCATCCCAATTCACCAGAGGAAGGGACATTTTATCCACTCCTTTTTATTTGTACTATGGGTCTTATATGGACCCAATATCTGAGAAGTCTTCTGGGAACTTCCAAAGCTTGAGCTTCTTCATCATGCCCATTGTCATCCGGATGAAATGCTAGCCTTAGACCTCGAAGTCATCTTGGCAATTTTTCCAAATATCTTCCATGTGATGCTCATGTGGGAGAGTTGCCTGGGGTAGTGCCAAGGCGATTTTTCCTAGCGGATCAAAGTTCTTCCACTCCAGATAGAATTCCATCAGCCCAAGACTCTTGAGCTAATTGTCAGCCTCCTTGGCCACTACCAAACTACAAGTATAATTCCCACAAGTGATTAGGAATGGAATGTGTGTAACCTTCTTCACTGTGAAGAGGAAATGTAGCTCTAAGATCTGCCGATAGTATTCCAAAAGAATAATCTTATTCCTATAATGTTTGGGCGGTAAGTAGGGTTTCCCAGAGAAGCTAGTCACTCGAATGTATGTATGTTGCTGGTATTGAATGTAATAGCATCCATAGGAGCCGAATAAGTCCATTGCCTCCTTGGAGAGCTGGTATCTAGCATCTCAAGTAGGTGTGAGGAGGTTGTAGTAGATGAAGGCATCATTCACTTGACAGAAGCTAAGGAAACTAGCCTCCCACTGGATCTGTGGGAAATAATCCCAGGGAGAATTCTGACCTAGGCCAATCCCAAGTACACCCTCTATTAATAACCCATTTGCAATGGGGTTTTGTTGTGCCAGAGCCCACAAAACATAGGATGTCATGTAAAACTTGGAAGACTTCACGACCTGGTGGAGTTGGGAGTCCACATGATTGGTGATGATTATGGCCTAGTCAAAGTTTTTCTTGCCAGAAGAGATGCCGAGTAGGACATAATACATCCATTCTAAGAATTCCTAGGCATGGGGTTGTCTGAAGGCCCTACTTAGTGCAATAATCCCCATCTGTATGCTTTCTTTGAATTTGGTCTAGGGGATTTCAAGCTTCATCTTCTTGAAGTCTTTCCTTTGCACCTTGAGCCATTTGTTGTTAAGATATTGTCAGGCTATGTGATCCAACTTCTGAAATTCTTCTAAGGCCAGGGCCCAGGTGAGGATGATGGCATCATCAAGTTGGGGAATTCCCAACCCCGCCTAAAAAGTTGTGGCATCTAGAGACACCATAGGGGTTGGGTATCCATTTGGAACTAGAGAAGCAAGCATGACTGCCCGGATAGTTGTATTGTAGTGTCTTGCAAGAGTGAGAATAAGCTTTGGGGCTTGCACAAAGCAAGGGAAACAAGCAGCTTTGAGAATTCCATAATTTCCTACGTTGATGGCCAATGGATCCCTGACCGTCCATTGTATGAACATTATTTTCACCAGGGCCTGCATTTCAGCCCATGCTCTGACGCTGGTGTCGGTGATCAACTGGAGCTTGGAATAAACTTTCAATCCCAGGATCTCCTTTGCCTTTTGGTAATTCATTGTGAGTGGGAGTTTCTCTAAGGCCTTCTCAGCCTTTGTTCTGGGAGCTTCCCTAGTCAAAGTGGTGGGGAGGTCTGAACTCCCTGGTGGAGATGGTGTGGATGCCTCAAACATGATTGATGAGTTTGATATTCGGATATCCTGCAAGACAAGATGATCATCAGTATATATATATATATATATATATATATATATATATATATATATATATATATATAACACAGTATTATTCTAGGTTCTGGAGATCTTACCATTGCATCACACCTATTCCTGAAAGAATTGTTAGCTCACATCAAACCTCGGAAAGATATACATATAATAAAAGGATTTTAAGAATGAGCCTTTTTCAGAACTCCAAGGATTTTTAGCTTGTATGAGAAATGAAACAAAGGCCAACTGGAGACCTGGTACCTGGAGTCTGGAAAAATAACAATTAAGTGACATGGCTAAAATGCTAGTTGTACTAGGCTGACATGGGTGTCACATGGCCATGTAGTAAATGGGAGTTATGGCATTAACATTGATAACTGTTCAAACACGTGTAGAGTGAATGCCACTTGGGTTGGTTTTGAATGCTCACGTGGGATATTAATCTACCATAAAGATTAACTCAATAGAGGAGAGAGAAAATGGTAATGGCTCAAACCAGCAAGGTGCTGAGTATGAACCACGTAGTTTTGGCTGAGAGGGAAAGCTTGAAAAAGTTGGGAAGACACAAAAGGGAATGGTGAGCTTGACATGGGCACAAAAGGGTACACACAGGATATACATCAAAAGTACAAAGGGATAATACATATATACATGATTATACAAAACTATACATAAGAAATTACACAATGTACACAATATACACTCAGCTTAGCTAACTTATAGCTGCACAGAGGGTGGACAACCCTCTGGCAGTGCCAACCCACCAACAGGAGGCGACAAAAGACAAAACTAGGGACAAAAATAGAAGAAAAATAGAAAGGAAACAAAATGAAAAACAAACAGATGAAAACCAAAAAACTAGAAACCAGAGAAAGAAAAGTTGAAAACCTACTTGGAAATGTGGAAGGTGTGGGAAAGACAAGCATGGGAGGCACTCTACAACAAGCTCACCTTAAAACCACCACAAACAAGCACTCTATAAATCACTGATAATTAACCACTAAGCCCATGGAGCAAAAGCTATTTAGATTGCTTTAATCACCTTAGAATCACTCTGAATGCTCTAAGTATTTGATCACGGTAAATGTGAAAATGAAAGGTAACTTCTATTTATAACCCTAGGGTAAAAATGCATTGTCTTTATTTCTACAAACTCTAGGACAGGCAAGACTCTGGACTCAAGGCACGGGGATTCCATGCAACCATACCTTCTCGCAAAACAAGACATAGTAGAAGAGAATTTTAGAGTCCAGAATCCAGCTCTGGAAAGCACAAAAAAACTCTGGGACTAGATCCTGGAGACATGAGGAGACAAAAGAAAAAGAAAGACAACCCTCCCGATAGAAAACCGTGGAGGGCAAACAAAGAGAACAAAAATAAAACAAGGGAAGAGAAAAAGAGAAAAGGGGGACCCAACATTTTGCCTGAAAAATGTAGGGATGGGTATGCAGGGCATAAAAAATGGTGACTATCTAGGACAAATGCCTTATGTATTCAAGAACTTCAGAATCTCTAGTTAGCAAATCTAGAATAAATCTTTACTTGGAGCATTATGCTTGTGCGATGTGAGGCATCTAAGAAAATCCAGCCCATCAATGATTCGAATCCTTCAGCCTTTCTTCAGTTGTGAAGTGTGTGCTTTGAAAGAAAGACAAGCCAATGACCTCCAGGAGAAATGAAGAGAAGATACTAAGAAAATTGAGCCAATTTCACCATATCCTACATGTTTTTCCCTGGATACCAGAATTATCCATTCTTCAATTCTTTCTTTTCTTTCTTTTTTTGGGTGGGAAGGCGGTACTCCTTTCACTGTGAACATCAAGCTTAGCTATTTTGACGACGATACTTCTTTCACCTTGCCACCCATCTTTAAATTACCAAATAGGAGAGAAATTTTTAGACCTAGGATATTTTAAATGATTTTCAGACTTGGTCAATTAATTAGTTCGAACGATCTGCCCTCAAGGTGTCTGATTACTTGCTTCTCAAATTTTCCTTTAACTGATGTCTGGACTGTCAAGATATGAATCCGATGAAGATCACCCATAACCTTTTACCATACTCACAAAATAAATCCAAAGTACAGAAAAATTCCACCATGCTAACAATAGATTCCAAATTTATCAGGATGCATAAGGTACGATTCCAAAGACTAGATGTTATGCAAAGCATACCGGTCTACAAGGTGAAGGCAACCTGCTAGGAACCCAAGAAGTAAAATAAAACAAGGAGAAACCAAAAGCCAACAAAAATTCTAAGAAAAGGCGACCCTAGAGGGTGGCTAGCAAGAAATATATATAAGGCATTCCAAATGGAGCACCGGGAAAGAGTATTTACAAGCGAGAAATATACATATGTTACAACTTCGGGAAAATTCACCACCTAACTTATTCAAAGTAATTCTTGAGAAAATGCCATTGACAGGAAATGGAATGGCTTCTTCAGCCATAGTGTTGAGGTGATAAGTGTTTGCCCTGCAGATCTCAGATATCAGGTATGGTCTAAGCCAGAGCCGCTAAAATTTGGTGTGTTGTCCCTTCTTTTCCCGGGCCTTGTCCCACAAGAGGACCAAGTCCAAAATTTGAAAGGCCTTATACTGGGCTCTTTTTTCAAACCATCATTTTACTAGTGCTTGGTGACACATGAAATGTTCAAGGGCTACATCTCTTTCTTCCTCCATCCACACTAGATTCAAGAGTAAAACCTCCACGATGTTGTCCCAGTTACTGAATATCTGCATGAATTGTAAAACTGAGATCTGTAAGTTGATGGGGAATAATGGCTTTTGACCATAAACCAGATGGAATGGGGATGTCCCTAGGGCTTCCTTTATTCAGATACAATCCGCCTAGAGAGAGAATCTAAGCTTTTGGTGCCAGTTCTGAGGGTTCTGTTCTAGAAGATGTTTGATCACCTCAAGTAAATTTTTATTGGTTGATTCGGCAACACCATTTCCTTGGGGGTAATAGTTGCTGGAAAACTTCAAAGTGATCTTTCTGTCACATGTCCATTCAAGTAATTGTGCCAAATAAAATGCTAGACCATTGTCACATACTACATCAAAGGCCATTCCAAATCTTGTGACAATGTTTTCTTCCATGAATTTTATGACTACATCTGCCGTGTTGTTTTTACAAGGAACCGCTTCAGACCATCGGGTGCAATAGTTGGTAGCAGTCAAAATATACTAGTGGTTGGCAGACAAGTTGGGGTTGATTTCCCCAATAAATTCAAATGCCCATTGGACAAAGGCTCTAGCTTTGAAGATCGGCTGCAGGGGCATGGTCGGGTTTCACTCACGATGTGTCGCTATTTGGCAAGTATGACATCTCCTAACATGAGTGTAGACATATTCAAAGATATAGGGCCAATAATATCCAACCCAGAGGATCTGATGGGAAGTAGCGTCAGCTAAGCCATGTCCAGTTCCAAATTTCCAGTGAAATTCATCGATCATTTTTTCAGCTTGGTCCTTGTCTATGCACTGAAGGTATACCCCTTCATAATTTATGTGGAAAAGAATTCCATTTTTTATCATGAAGTGCATGCTTTTCAAATATAGGGCATGATGTTTGTTTGAGGGTAGCCCCTCCGGTCATCTATTATTCAATAATAAGTATACCATGGCTCTCAAGTGATGGCCTCCACTATGTATGTCTGGCATTCGATGTTGGGAGTCTCTTCTGTCATCACTCTACATAGTCCCTGGCCTCGAACTATCTTCATGGGTTGCATTTACAAATCATACTCTTGGAGGATGGCCATCCATTTCCCCTGTCTTTCACCCAATTCACTCTGCATCAGTAGAGACTTAATAGCTTGGTCTAGGATGATAGCGTACACTTTTCTCTAGAGAATATAATGCCAGAATTTATTCACAATGCGAACAAGAGAAAAGGCCTTCTTTTCCAAAGATGAACACCAGATTTTGGCATTCTTAAAGGGGGAGCTCATGAAATCTATTGGTCATTCATCCCCTCTGACCTTCTAAGTCAAAACTTCTGTGACAGAATGCAGCGAAGAAAAGGAGTATATATGAAAAGGGAGAGAATAGTCCAGACTAACCAAGACTGGTGCCTCTACAATCATTTGTTTAATATGGGAAAATGCCTGCTTTGCCTCAGGTCTCCACTCAATATTTGCATCTTTCTTCATCATTTAATTGAGTGGCTTCACTATTTTGGAAAATCCACTGATGAACCACCAGACAAAATTGATCTTCCCAAAGAAAGATCTCATTTTATTCTTGTTGTCGGGCATCTGTAGATTCAACATCGCTTCAACTCTCTAAGGGTCAATGGATATACCCTTTTCAGAGATAATATGCCTGAGTAGCTTTCCTTCTGTGACCCTGAATATACATTTCTTGGGGTTGAGGGATATCCCATACCGGCAACATCTCTTGCAAATCTGATCGAGGTGGGTAGAATGATCATGCCTGCACCAGGAAAAGACAGTCAAATCATCCATGTAGATGATTATGCACTGGTTTACTAGGAATTTGAACGCAATGTCCATAGCCTTCTGAAATGTGGCCCCTTTGTTGATCAAGCCAAAGGGCATCCTCTGGTATGCAAACATTCCCCACTTGGTGGTGAACACCGTATTGTCTCTATCTTCATACTTAACCATGACTTGGTTATACCCAGAGTACCCATTCAAGAAGGACATCATTTGTGATCCATTCACGATTTGCAGTACCTCATCCAATGAGGGGAGAGGGTGATTATCCTTCTTAGATGCCTTGTTCAAATTTCAAAAATCCATGCAAAGGTAGATTTTGCCACTTTTCTTCTTCATAGGGATGAGGTTGGCAACCCATGTAGTGTGCCAGATCAGAAAGATGATCTAGGCTAACAATAGTTTTTGGACCTCCTAATGAATCAGAGGTTCAATCAGTGGGTTGACCGGTCTTTGCTTTTTCCAAAAGGGCTTAGAATTAGGTTTTAGTGAGATGGTATGGGTCATGATGGATGTATCATAAGTTTTCAAATCCTCATACCCCTACACAATTACATCAATGTATTCTCGAAGAACCGTGAGAATCTTCTCCTTTTCCTCAAGGGAGTAGGAGGTGCCAATGTGTACCATTTTTCTTCACCAGCCTGGCCAATGTTTACTTTCTCAAATTTTCCTCCCTCAGAGGAGGATGATATCTTCTCCCAGCCCTGAGTGTCTAAGTCAAAGATTTTTTCTAGTGCTACCATCCCCTTACGGATGGTGTTGGTTGGTAAGTCTATGATCCCATCATCTTCTTCACCCTACCCAGTATCATCATGATCTCTTTCTTCCACTATCTGGTCCTCAAAAATACCAACATTGGCCATGAAGGCCAAAATATGTTGATCATCTTCAAAAACCTGAAAGTTGGTGATGTTGTCTAGGATGGACGAGGTGGGGATCATCTCAACAAAGAATTTCTAGAGCTTGGAGCCAGCCATTGGCTCAAGGATGATGGCAGATACAGTAAGAGCATCTCGAACATAGTTTCTTTTTTGCAGAATGAGTTCAATGCTGAAGGCATTGAAATCTTTGATGAAGCTCCATGCTCTATTATGATACACAGCCAGCCTTTTATCGTGACAAGTGTATTGGCTCCAGACTTGATTTACGATCAAATCTGAATCACCAAACACTTGGAGGTGGGTGATTCCCTTTCTTAGTGCAAATCAAAGCCCAAGGACCAAAGCCTCATACTCCATGACATTGTTCATGCAGTTGAACTACAGCCTATAAAATGTGAGTAAGGATCTCCCCATGGGTTGATCAATTCCCCTCTGGCCCCATAGCCTTGTTTGGACCAGGACCCATCAAACTTCAAGGTCCACAAATCACTCTTCGTTGTCTAGGGTTGGGAAGGCAAAGTGGCCTTTGGATTATTTTTGGTAAGGTTAGGAGGATTTTCCTCTAGCTCTGATGGCACTTGGGTGAGTTTTCCTCTGGAGAGGCTTGTGGCTTGGATTTCTAGACTGGTGGCATCATGGGGATATCACCAGAGTGAGTACTAGTTCCAGGCATATCCTCTTTGTGTTTCTTCCCCTAGAGGACATTGATGTGTCAGGTAGCAGCGGAAAGATAGGGCTCACACTCCAGTTTTGAATGTTTCTGATAATGCACCTGACACCAAGTGCCAAATACAAGTGTAGCAGGGGTCACTGCAGGACCTTGCGAGTTAACTTCACCTCTTAGTCTTTCATCTAGGTCCTGTATCCTTTGAGAAACAATGGTATCCTCCTCGGGGGTGAAATCAAAGGTCAAGATTTCTAAGGGTTGGTACACCCTGGGGAAAGGCTTAGAGAAGAGGACTTCATTCACCCTCCCAACTTTGGTGAGGGCCTGTTTCATTTGAGGCTCGCTTTCTACCAGGATCTAGTTAGATTCTCCCTCCTAGGGGAGCCACAAGTGAGATAAATCGGTGGAGAAATACCCATTGAGGGACTTAGACCAATTGTGACTTAGTAACATCTGATAATTCTTTGGGATGTCCACCACTTGGATATCAATTATGCTTGCTATCCTGGGGTCTTGAATGAGCTAAATTTGGATGTTCTTAAGCTCGCCTACCATTTTTACAACAGTCTTGTCCAATTGGACTATTGCACCGTTAGATGGGGTAGGAAAAAGTCTGATCTTCTGGAATATGGATAAGGGCATGATGTTTCCCAAAGCTCTGGAATATACCAAGCAATTTGAAATGTTCTTCCCTTGTATGTTTAAGCCTATTAAGAAGGGAGGATCCTCAATATTTCCCTGGAAGACATCCGTGTTGGTGTCATCAAAAGTGACAATCTTGGGTGGGCGACTAACAGTTTTTGGGTTTCCCAATAGCTTCTGAAGGGACTTCCTCTACTCAGGATAGTTTAGCAAAACCTCCATCAAGGTCATGGAGGTGGTATTTTGTTCTAATACATTTGTGATGTCAAACCTTCCCCAGGGGAATTGTTGACTTCCCTTGACAGGGTCCTTAGCTTGGTTAGAGCTAGACCCTTTCAATTGGAAGGGGTGATCAATTGTGTTATCCCATGGAGGAGTGTCTTTGGGAGGTGTAGGTGTGTAAACTAGTCCTTTACCAGCCTAACTTTGGGTGTTGTAGAGAGTCTATGGGTTGGTGAAGGTATTGGCCTCAAAGGCCTTAATAGATTCATCAAAGAACCCTGTAGTCCAGGTTCTTCTTTGTCTCCTTTATCTACTCCAAAGAAGATGGTTTCACAGGTGAAGGTACCATGAGTGGGCTCTTGAATGGAGAGTTTTGGGGGAGTAGGATCAACAACCTGTTGTCTGTCCAGCTAGGAGATCATGATGACCTTCTCTAGTGTGGCATAGTTCACCTCAGAATGAGATCCTGTATCTACAATCTCTACCAATTGGTCAGGGGATAGAGTTCTATGACTAGTGTAAAATGGGAAGGTCCACACCACCCTGATTGGTGTTTTAGTTTGGAGGAGGACCTCCAGGGTTAGCATGGTTACTTCATTGCTGTTGGTGTGACCAAGGTCCATTGTTGTAATTCCTTCCTCTGACATTAGTATTTCGTTGGTCAGAGAATATATTCCATCTCTGGTAATTGGTGTTGTGGGGTGCAAGAGATCCCACCTTCAGCTATCCCATGTCCACAGTCAATGAGGAAAATAGTCACCAGATGGATTCAACCTTGGTGGATAGTTGGGTGTTCACGTCATAATGTGACGATTGTTGCAGTTGGTTCCCAGGAAAGACAACAGTAGGTAGTGGAGTCAAGGGTAGCAATCCACTAGCTGTAGGTGACTAGAAGAAAGGCACTTTAGAAGGTTGTGTCTATGGTTTTTGTGTTTTCTATGGCTGGTTCTAGGGAATGAATTCCAGACCCAGTATTGTCTAGTTTTGCGATGGGTATACATACTGAGCTTGTTGGTCTATTGGTGGCGGTGGGGGATTCATGGCCATCATAGGGGCACCCATTGCCTTATTGGGGTTGTATCCCCTGGAATAAGAATTTCCACTAGGTATCATGTTGAAAGGCATTGTCTGCCCAATCCTGCCCAGAGATTTGTTAAGACCGCGGGACAACTCCAAGGCTAGGTTGTAAACTTTTTCCAGAGTATCCTAGTTAGCAGGGGCGGTGGTTCTCCATAGGAGAGTGGAAATGAAAGGGTCCATTGTGTTCAGGTATGTCTAGATTGTCACCTCCAAGGATGGGATGAAAGGACACATGCACCACTTCAAGGCACGTTGGAACCTATGGCTAAATGTCGCAAGGGGCTCATTTGGTTCCTTCTTGATGGAGATAAACTGGCTATGGGACCACGCTGGGTCCACATGTATGAAAAAGGCCTCCAAGAAGGAATCCTCCATGTCCTTCCAACTGTTGATGGAGTTGGCAGGCAAGTTAAGGTACTAGTTCAGCTCATTCTATCCCAGGGATAGAGGGAACATCTGGGTCACAATGTCTTGATGTGTCGATCTGGTGTCAGTTCATGGCATCTTTGTATGCATACAGATGCTCTTCTACAGTTCATGAGCCTAAGTGCTCATATTAGGGGAAAATCTTTTCCAGGTGTGTAGGAAGATCATTGGTTGCACCTAGAAACATTCCCATCGGGGACCCGGTGTTTCCAAAGTAAGCAGCCATCAGGGGTGTTGGATTTTGGTGAGGCTAAGTGTTAATCCCCAGGATTTTCTGGGAGACTTGGGTATTCTGAGATGTAGTAGATCTCTAGACAATGTTAGCTAACTTGGCTTTCAGGGTCTGTTTCTTTTGAGAAGGAGGCTCAAGTTCAACAAACCTTCTAAGATTGGGGGCTGATCTAAGGATTCTCTCGAATCAGGATGGTGAAAATGATCCAATCCCACTAAAGGTCTACTTCCTAAAACTATGGCTTGGGGAACCCTCCAACAGTGTAAAATCTAAATCCTCAAAAGGGGACGAGCTCATGCCCTCCTTCTAGCACTAGTTTCTGTTGACGGGAGTTTGTGACCGAGTCTACCAACATAGGTAAGTTGTCACTGCGTACCGGGGTATCAGCCAACTTTGCCTGTAAAGGTTGTCTAGAGAAATGAGATTCTCTGGGCCTTCAAGCATGTGAGAGTTGGGTCTCGATGGTGTGGGAGATAAGTTGGGCATTGTGACTATTTTGTTTGGGGGGATAGCTAGTTATCTCAGCTCATCTTCTCCAATCTCGGCTCATCTTCTCCAGGGATTTAGGTAAGTGGGTTTTCTTGCAAGCATTCATTAGTTACTGTGTGTGTAAGATTAACACCTTCATGAAATTATGATAATAAGAAACAATTCTATGGAAAGGAAATGATATTTAATCTAAGAATTGAAGCTAAAAATCCATATCATCTCATGGTTCTCTATCTAAGCTTTGTTAAGAGAGCTCTCAGTCTTAATCTCTCTCAAGGACAATCCTAGAATGAGAAAATAAATGATAAACAATGCTCAAATCTAGCTGAAAATGCTCAAAATGCTCCAAGATGTGTTAGAAAACAACAAATGCTCCTAAACATGATATACTAAATGCTATGAAAATGCTGAAATATGATCAAAAGCTCTCAAATGCTCTCCAAATGCCTATAATAAGGAAGATTTTTCTCTTGAAATTATTGGATCCCAAACACAAAGAAAATGGCTTGTATTTATAGCAATTTCCCAAGGGTAGGTGGTAGAGTGAATTGATCATGATCAAACTTTGGTTAAGTCAAAAGCTTTGAGGTGTTCTCAAATGGAGGGAAAGTTGGTTGGTTGTCTCAAAGAAATTAGGAATTAAATAACTCAATATTTTAATTAATTTAGCCATGGAAGGGTGAATGGGTTGGATTTGATCTTTTTGATTTAAACTATACAATTAATTGCATAACTTTGATTAATCCCTTTAGGCTTGAATTTAATTATTTGACTTCATTATTATTTGATCTTTTAATTTGATTTGATTTTTGTCCATTTTTCTTGATAAATGTCCATTTCATTTGATCCATTTTAATGCATTGAGATGAGATTGGAGGCATTTGGCTGAGGTTTACAATTTTGAATTCTTAAGATACACCTTGTCAATTTTAGGTGTCTACAAATGCTCCTCTTTGAATTGATGTGTGAAGTGCATTGATTCAAAGAAAGCTTGATGTCTTGATCATTGATTTGATACTGATAAGCTGATTGACTGATATGAAACCCTGATTCAAAACTATGATTTGAAACTCTGATACGAAACCCTAATTTGAAACTCTGATATGAAACCCTAATATGAAACTTGATTTGATGCCCCATTGATAATGTTTGAAATTTTAATGCCCCAGATTTGATACAAGCTATGATAATGAATCCCCATTGGATGATATGATGAGGTCCCCTCAAAAATGAAATCATATTGACCTTAGATGTGAAAAATTTGATGAGCTCTACTGATAGAAAAAAAAAATTGAAGATGATTGCATTTCTAATAAACAATGATGCTGAAAGATGTCAAACAAATGCCCTAGTGTGAAAAATATGCAGATTTGGTTTGACTGGGTCAAAAATCTTAGGAAATAGGGTAAAATAGCTTAAATAGGTTGAAAAACCCAAATTTACTATTCATTTTTACTTTTTACTATTGAGATTTTTCTCTGAGCCTCTGAAGATTGACAGCGATGGTGGTCCCTATTCAAGAGCATAGGTTTGAGTGAGTGCGTCAAAATCAGAGATCTGATGAGATTATGAGGCCTGAGCGGTGGACTATTGAGACATGTGGTCTTAGTTTCCTTCTAGATCTTCCTCAATTTTAGCTGAACCGAGGTCTTTTGATAGCAATGGCAGAGTGATGGCTCTCTTACCATAATACATTTCATCTACCCCTTGGTGAGATGAGTATCATGCCCGAGGATGTACACAGATTATTGAGGAACCTAACTCATGGAGAGTGGGTGTATTATGATTTAGTTTATGATAGCAGTGTATGCAGATGGGTGTTTGGAGACAACACCATTGATGACGATTGTATTACTTGGGCATAGTTTGCCTCTTTCCCTTTCGATGAGTGGTTTGAACCTTCCTAGTGCATTTATTGCTCTTTGAATAGCATTTAATACATGATTTTAATGCTTTCTAGATAAAATTTAGTGAAAAGCTGCGTAGGATAAATAAAAAGCTGCTTAGGGCTTAGAAAAGCCGCCTCTACGTGTTAAAAATCTGCGTAGGAGCAATCCTTAGCCACGTAAGAATTAGGGCAAAATTACAACCCAAATAATCAAAAAGCTGCCTAAAAAACCCTAGTTTTTAAAGCTGCTTATGATATTTAAAAAGCCGCGTAGGACTTTAAAAGGCCGCCTGATTAGCCAAGCACCGCCTCTGAGGATTAAAGTTCCATGTTTAATGATTTAAATGCCGTGGGGCTTGAAAATCTATGTACACTAATTAAAGTGCCACCTACCATGAAGTTTGAAATTTGAGATAGAAAATAGATGAAGTCTTTTCGATCGATTGTCCAGATAACTCAATTAGATTCCAAGCTAGAAAAGTCATATTGATGAATGTTCATCTAGATTTTCACTTAGTGTTTAGGATATTAGAAAATTCATATTGATGAATATTTAATAGGTAAATCGAAAGTGATTAAAAATGATTAAAAATTGTCCTTATGTCTCACGATATAGAAGTTAGGAGCAATAAGTTGATACTCTCAAGTTAGAGCAAAGATAGATTTAATGTGTTTGATTGACATAGAATGGTTCACCAATAGAAAGACTAATATGATTCACTTTGTTTCAAAATGTAGGAACATTACCACAAGTTGCGGGTACGAGGTGTAGCATCTTGGATTTTTTATTTAGTGGATGAGCTTATGACGCCTGAGCAGTGGACTATCGAGACATGTGGTCTTAGTTTCCTTCTAGATCTTTCTTAATTTCAGCTGAACCGAGGTCTTTTGATAGCTATGGTAGAGCGATGGCACTCTGACCATAATAAATTTCATCTACCCCTTGGTGAGATGAGTATCATGCATGAGGATGTATACAGATTATTGAGGAACCTAACTCATGGAGAGTGGGTGTATTGTGATTTAGTTTATGATAGCAGTGTATGCAGACGGGTGTTTGGAGACAACACCATTGATGATGATTGTATTACTTGGGCATAGTTTGCCTCTTTCCCTACTTTTCCAGGATTGTTAGGAGCTATGATTGGAGGATTACTTCTTCCAGATAGGAGAGGACATGGATTTGCGGTCGGATGGGCCGGATATTGGAGGATTTGAATGCACATCCTCAGAGATTTGATCAGGGCTCTTGTGTATTAGCGCAGTTATATCATGATTTGCATGAGGTTGTATACAGGCTCAATGCAGCTCTTTTTGCAGGTGCAGTGTTATTATAGTTGTGGACTTGGGAGCATATCTGCATTATGAGACTAGTTTCAGCATGAGTGCGGGCCCAAGGGTATCCATATGCATTTTTGTATGATGGCATGGTTTTCCAACATCATCTGGGAAAGGTTGACTTTTGGAGACTCACTATAGATGACATAGATCAGGTCATATGGAGACCATATCTATAGTGTGATAGTTGGTAAGAGGATGATGATGAGCTACCATATATGTTTTCTCCTTAATGGATGATCAGCTGATCACCATTAATCATTGAGAGATTTTGCTTTGGACGAGTACTTTGTCAGTTCGGCCGGGTTTAGGACATGCCTCAGGGTATGGCTCTTTATGCTAGGGTACAAGTCAAGAGATTGATTTGGGGGGCACAGATGGACTATCAGTTGGCCTATTTATAGATTGATCAGCTAGGTTATGCTATGTGGGATATGATGATACACATTGCAGATGCAGGCATGTCAGCTAAGTATCGAGAGTGGTTCTTGCAACATCACTTTATCAAATTCACAGATCTAGTAGAGCCTATTCCTAATGTGGATAAGATTTTAGATGATGATGAAGATGATGTTAATGATGATGATGGTGGTGGGAGACCCCGGAGACAGAGGGTTTAGAGGGCACCTAGGGCTCCTCGAGTACAGAGAGCTGTAGGACCTCGGATAAGAGGTGGACATGTTAGAAGCCAAGGTGGCAGATTCAGGCAGCCTAGGCAGAGATTAGCATAGGCACAGGTACCTTAGGGTCAAGCTCCTTTGATATTTTATGTAGATTGGGCCAAACAGAGACACAGACATGTTCAAGTGGCCATATAGGTTCTAGTGCATGGACAAATTCCACAGATTGATCCACAGAGCAGCACAGCGCCGGTGATACCATAGGTACCATTAGCGCCATAGGAACCATAGGCTCCTCCAGCATCATAGGCACCTCTATTTCCACCCATTGTGGATGGTTTAGTGTAGGATGTTTGGGGTTTATAGATAAGGATGACTGCAATGACTGCTCGATTAGATCAGGTTTCTACCATGTTACAGTAATTTCTGACTACTTTGGCTCAGTTACCTACCAGTGCAAGAACTAGTTAGGAACCTCCCAGTACATAGGATAGAGTAGGTGATAGGGATCCTGATGGTGTAGGGGTTCAGGCACAGGTATAGCTGGAGATGGATCAGGTGCCCCTGCTGGGTCATGAGACAGATTGGGATCCATGATACCTTGATATGGCATTGATGATGTATCATATGTATTTTTGATTGGTACTTTGATGTATGGATCATTTTGTTGATGTACTTTTGATGTACTGATTTATGTTATAGAAATTGATGATGGACATTTATCTATGATCATCTTTGATTTCTCTTTTGATGATGTTATGAGATTTCCTTTTATGCACATCTGCATGTTTCTATGATGCATTTACCTCTATTATGCTATGGAAGCAAATGTCTTAGAGTAGGACATAGATAAATGGATGCAAATGATGTTAATGCAAATTATTTCTATATGTTTTTTCAGATTTAACCATGATGTATGGATTTATGCAATGCAATGGATGCAATACTTAGTGCTATTATAAATGAACGCAACTATCTTTTTGATTTTTTTGGATGTATGCAATTTTAATTTATGATATGCAATTCTAAATGATTGGGATAAATGAATAATGAATAATGTTTCTTTTCTTTTATTTTCACTTGATAGGAATATATAATGAATAATTATTAATTTTTATGAATGCAAAGGAAAATCTCATATTGATGACTTGAAACCAGTAATTGATGAAGTGTTGTCAACTTTTAATCCCCCCTTGTTCTTGGAAAAAAATGCTAGAAAGGCAAGCCATTTTAAACTAACTTGGAGAATGCAATTAAATCTAACATGAAGATGCAATTACTCTAACATGACAATGGAAGTAATCTAACATGACAATGTATTGCAACTAATTGTCCTTGAGGTTTGCGAAAGAAATGCAAACTGAGATATATTTTCATCATAGAGTGTTTGTGGAACTAGGAGTCGATTCAATCCTTACTGATGCCACTACAACCATAAGAATATGAATATGACCTTCTATCATATGGTAACCCCTTCTACAAAACCAAGTACAACCCTCACTAGTTGAAGACCAACTATGGGAGTATGAACAGTGGGTTAATCAAATTCAATGTTGCAAGTGGATGTTGGTATTAAGACATGGAAAATCTTAATAGCCAAGGTATCCTTTTGCGTAAAAAAACAAAGTTTAACCCTCCATCCCATATGAATGTCCTCTATGGTTCTTTGATGACCATGTCCTAAGACTAATTCATATAAGTTAAAGGATCTTCCTCAAAACAGTCACTCGAAAGCTTAAGAAAAAATCATGTCTCTATCATTGCCAATCTAGTCAAAAAATCATCGATTAGCTAAAAAGAACATGATTCGAAAAATGTCAATGAAAAACTCATAAAAAATTTCCAAGTGTTTGTGAAATGTATCAAGATTTTCAAATAAGAATTCCAGACAGTCTAATCATGTAGGGTGTGTCAATTTTTAATCCTGATAAAATAAGTCAATGAAGGTCAAGGATCATGTTATACGATCAAATTGTTTAGGATGGAACAATGATATTCATCAAAGGTTCCAAAAATCTCTCTTCTGAATCTGAAAATCTACTTCTGATGTGTGACTAAAATGTTGCACAATTGAATCGTTTTGGTACCAAAAATCTATGATGCATGCCCCCAAGTGATAAATGTGGTCAATGTGAAACTTAGGGAAACTGAACCTAGAATGCGACAAAAATGTAGCTCTGAGATTTTATTAGGACGATGCACCAATGATGGATGCAATGAGGATATGGACAAGTGAGATGATGAAACACAATATGTACAAATTCAACTAGGAAAGACCTAAGGGACAAAAGGCACCTGTTTCCAGGTTTTCACCTCTTGGGATTATTGCTCTTTTTCTTTTTTTTTCTTTTTTTGCTACCAATGGTACCTATTGCTAGGTTTTCACCAAGGCACCTTTTCTATTTTTCAAATTTTTTTGGCTTTTGAACTTTCTGATTTTTTTTTTTTGTATTTTGATCTTTTCTCATTTTTTTTTGGTATTTTTGAATTTTTCCATGTACAAAGGTGATGCTAGCTCATCTGATACTCTCAAATTATACTCTTTTCGCTAATACTCTTTCCTCTGAATCAGGTGTGGAACCTCTTAAGATGAATTTTATTGATAGGTTCTAGCAATTCATCACCATCATAGTCAGCCAATTTGTAGGTCCCTGTTCCAAATGAAGAAACAATGACAAATGGACCAAGCCAATTTGCTTCCCACTTTCCTTTCTTTTCTCTATCAGCCTAATTTTTTGGATTTTCTCTCAATACTAGATCTCCTACTTGAAAGGTTCTTGGTTTGATATGCTTGTTATAGTTCCTTGAAATTTGATTCTAATACACTTTCAAATGGTCATAGGCTTGAGTTTGATGTTCCTCCAACAATTCCAATTGTTGAAGGCGGGCAAATCTATAATCTTCATCTGTTATTAATCCATGAAATGAGAATCTTAGGGATGGTATTTCCACTTCTAAAGGTAGAACAACTTTGGCCCCATAAACCAATGAAAAAGGTGTAGCTCCTGTCGGTGTGTGAATACTAGTCCTATAGGCCCATAATGCTGGATTGGTTTGAAGATGCCAATCCTTTCCTGACTTGCCAACAGATTGCTTAAGGATTTTAAGGATATTCTTGTTGGTAGCTTCTGCTTGTCCATTACCTTGGGGATAGTAAATGGATGAAGAGTGATGTGTAATATGGAATGTGTCACAAAGTTCATCAACATCTTTGTTCCTAAACTATTTTCCATTATCCATGATGATGGCATGAGGAATGCCATATCTGTTAATGATATGATTTAGGATAAACATGGAAATTTTCTTCCCCATTACAGTTGATAAAGGGACAACCTCAACCCATTTAGTGAAGTACTTTTTTTCCGTGATTATATATTTGTGTCCATTTGAAGAAGGTGGATAAACCATGCCAATCAAGTCAAAACCCTATTGATAAAATGGCCATGGTGTAACAAAAGGGTGTAACTCTTGTGCTGGTGCATGGATCAGGTCTACATGGTATAGGCATTTTGCACAAATTTTGACATATTGACAAGCATCTCTTTCTAAGGTTTTCCAAAAGTACCCCATACGTAGGATTTTCTTGGCTAGGTTTAAACCAGTCGAATGTGACCCACAAATCCCCTCGTGGGCATCTTTTAAAGCTAATTTGGATTCATCTTCCTCTAGACATCTAAGGAGCATTCCATCAAGACCTTTAAGATATAATGTGTCAGAAAGGATGGTATAACGGGCCACTTGTCTTATGAAATTTCACTCTTGAGAACGGGTTTGGTCTATAGGTAGGGTTTGATCTTTTAGGTAGGCATAGATGGGTCCATACCATGGTGAGTCATGTCCATTTAAAAGGGAAATAATTTTGGTATCAGGTAGGTCAAATGTTGGTTTAACCAATTCTTCCACCAAGAACTCATACTTAACATTTTGATCAGGCATTTGTAGTAAAGATGCCAAAGTAGCCATTGCATCTGCTGCTCTATTCTTGTCTCTTGGAATTTTTTCAAAAGTAATCAAAGAAAAATAATTTTTCCAATCATCTACCAATTTCTTGTAAGGCATTAGTTTTTCATCCTTAATATTATATTCATCATTAACTTGATTAATGACTAATTGAGAGTCCCCATAGACTTGTAATTCCGTGACATTCCATTCCAAGGCCATCTTGATTCCTATGACCAAAGCTTCATACTCTACTATATTATTGGTGCAAGGGAATAACAACTTGTAAGATAATGGGATTGTGTAACCTTGTGGTGTAATCAAAAGAATTCCTACTCTACTACCATTTTGGGTATAAGATCCATCAAAGTATAAAGTCCATGTCTTAGCTTCTACATTCACAATTTTAGAATCCAGGAATTCCACTTGCATTGGATATGTAGATTCTTGAGGATATTTATCCAATTGATCACCTATAACTTGACCTTTGATTACTTTCCTCTCAACATATTCAATGTTGAATTCACTAAGTACCATGACCCACTTTTCAATCCTTCCAGCTAAAGCTATTTTGCTAAGTAAGTGTTTTAAGGGATCAATCTTGGCTATGAGCTTCACCTTATGCAACAACATATAATGTCTTAGTTTTTGAGAGGCAAATACCACTGATAGGAAATCCCTTTCCATGAAGCTATAGTTTAACTCATACTTGGTCAATGTTCTACTTAAGTAGTAGATAGCCTTTTCTTTTTCTTCATCATCCTCCTGTGCCAATAAGACCCCTTAAGATCTTTCCGTTGCTGAAATATAGAGTAACAAAGGTTTTACTTGAATAGGTGACATCAAGATAGGTGGATTCATTAAGTATGTTTTCAACAATGTAAAGGCTTTATCACACTCCTCATCCCACGTGAAGATGGTGTCTTTATGTAGTAATCTGGTGAAAGAATGACATTTTTCTGCCAATTGAGAAATGAGCCTTCTTCTAGACTGAAGCCTTCCTTGAAGTGACCTCATTTGACTAATATTCTTTGGAATGTCCATGTCCATTATTTCTTGTACCTTTTCAGGATCTACTTCAATGCCTTTTGCTAAAACAATCTATCCTAGGAGTTTTCTAGATTGTACTTGAAAAGAACATTTCTTTGGGTTGAGTCTTACTTTGAATTGTTCTAACCTTGTAAAAATATTTTCAAGTATGGATAAATGATCTTTTCTTTTATTTAACTTAGATAAAATGTCATCCACATAATCTTCCATAAAGGTGTGCATCATATCATTTCTCTTTGATAAGTGGCTCCAGCATTTTTGAGACCGAAGGGCATTACATTACAACAAAAAGTACCCCATGGGCATGTAAAGGCTGTCTTCTCTTGATCCTCAGGTGCAATTTGAATTTGATTATACCCACTAAATCCATCCATAAGTGAAAACATAGAATGACCCGCAGTGAGATCCACAATAGCATCAATGCTAGGTAATGGAAAGTCATCTTTTGGACAAGCAAGGTTTGAATCTCTGAAATCTGTGTAAAATCTTATGGTTTTATCATGTTAGGTAAATGGTAGAATGTTGGAGATCCATTTGGCATATGCTATCACTCTTATAAATCCTACTTTGAGCAATTTCTCCAATTCTGCTTTGACTAAAAGGGCTACATGCAGATGCATTTTTCTCAACTTCTTCTTGACGGGCTTAACCCCTGGTTTCACATTTAAGTGATGCATTATGAAACTTGGATCCAATCTGAGCATATCAACATATGACCATGCAAAGTTCACTTGTTTTTCTTGAAAGAATTCAATGAATTCTTTTCTCTCCAAAGGACTTAAAGATGCTGCTAAGTGAATGAATTTAGGATCCTCTTCTATTCCAATGTTAACCTTTTCTATGGGTTCAATAAGTATAGGTGATCTTTCATCTTCATGAGCTAGTAAGGTGTCCAACCTCTCTCCCTTAGGTGCCATAATTGGGTTTTCACCTTCGGAAACATCCTTTATTTTTACTTTTTTTGGGTCTAGCATTTCCACATGTTGGTTTTCACCACTAGACCTTCTCATTTTTTTGTATATTTTCTCTTCATTTTTTGGATTAAGAGATTGAAAACCTACCCCCACCATCATGTCTAGAGTAAATTCATTGGTGGAAGAATTGGCTTCAACCGCATTGAGGTATAAGGTCATTGCATTGTCATTTGGGAAGTAGAGTAAGTCATTTGGCTCGGAAAGATCCCAATCGATAAGTTCAAGATGCATTAAGGACAAGGATTCATTGGATGGGCTTCCATTTGAAGGATTTAAGGACATGATTTCATTTTATGGTTCATACATTGTATCATCATGGTCTGTGACATGTGCTTCTTCAAGATGGTCCATGGAAGAAGGATCAAAATATTCTCCATCAGAGTCCTCTAAGATTTTGATGGGAAAGAAAGCATGTGGATTAAACACTAGGTTAGAATCTCCCACCCACTAAGGTACCCAAGGTTCACCTACCCATTGAGTGAAAGGAGGTGCTTGTTCTACATTGACTTGTTGAGGTTCACTTTATGTTTGAGTTGAATTTGAAATTTGAGCCACATGTTCTTGATTCTCGAATTTAGGAGGAAATGCATAAGTGTGAATGGTATCAACCTCTATGTCATGAAAAGATTCTTCAGACAAGGAATCCCACTCATAATCCCTAGAATCATCTTCACTTTCAGAACCTACCATATGGACGTGTGCACAAAAATCATGAATGGGACTTGAACTTTCTCCTTTATGCTGAAAACCTATGTTGACTTTCTCTTCTTTTGCTCTCCAAACTAGTTCAATAGGTTCTAACAACCCTCTATGTCAAAATCCTAAGGGTCCTCTTCCCTTATACCCCATTTTTTTCATGATATCAAATCCTTTTCCATATTGATCAGTTTGGATATTGATATGTTGCACCCTGTCATTGGAACTAGCTAAATTATCGTCCTCTTTATAAAGACATTGTAATACCTCATTATCTTCTTTGTCCATTTCTTGTTTTTCACATTCCCTTACAAAACAAGAATTGCATTTATGAGGTTGATGATTTTTGGATGGCTTCCCATGTGTCCTTGGAGATGTAGGTAAATCAAATAGGGAAAAATAATATTCCCCTACCCCTTTTGAATTAATTTTGCATTGTTTCTCAAATTGATTCATTAGGTTACTCATCTTTTCATAATGATCTTTCTTAGTTTTTTCTCTCTTCTCCTTAGTGGGTTTCAAAGTTTCCATTCTCAATGTTGAAGTCTGAACTGAATTATCCTTTGAATTTGAACCCTCATAAGTCATATTTTCTTTTCCCTTAGTCAATGTAGTTGAGTTAGTTTGAATAGGGTTAGAAGTGGATGTAACATTTGATGTTGGTTTTGGACTTTCCTCTTTAGCTTCTTCCATGGTAATATCAGGGATGAATCTTTCCCTATTATGAGGAATATAC
>MU224369.1:783329-793467 GCA_018584345.1 Thuja plicata
TCCAAAATTGATATTTGTGCTGGAGTTTTTTGTAATTGATCCACCAAGCTATAAGGCTTTGTTGTGGGTGATGTTTGTTTAGCCAAAATAGTTGGTGTTTTAGGGCCAATAGTAATAGGAGTACCTCTTTGTAGGGTAACCTTTGAGGCTTGCCCCCTTGTGATGACATTAGAAAACCTTTGAATAGGTTGATCTTTGATCACAACAACATTGATAGTATTGTCATAAGTATGAGCAAAGTTAACATTATGATTTCCTCTTGCATTATTCGTATTGTTTCCTCCATTGTTTGAGTTGGAAGATTCTCCCTTTTCCTGTTCATAGAAAGGAGTTTTAAAGGTTGTGTGATCTTCATTAGTTTGAGGACCATTCACTTTTATTACACCATTGTATATGATATCTTGTACTACATGTTTGAGATTCAAGAAATCATTGGTCTTATGTCCCCTATTTCGATGATAGTCACAATGGTTATTCTGATTCCACCAGTTTGGTTTGATGTGAGGTTCATATGGTTGAGCCTTTGGTAGGTCAATAAGTTTATTCACAATAAGTGTCCTTAATGCATTCTATAATGGTTCACCCAAGTTAGTGAATGTCCTTTTGGGTTTAGGTTCAAAGAAAGGTTTAGGCTTGGGAGTACCTAGATTATTCCCAAAATTGTTATTAGTGTTGTTGTTGTTGAAGGGAACTTTGGGTGCCTGATTCACATTATTGGCGTGAGCTGAGTTTTGAGTGAGATTGAAAGGGGTAGCCTTTAAAGTGTTAGCCTCCACCACTCCATCATTAACCACTCCTTTATTGTTGTTATTCTTCATCCAATATCGGTTGTTGTTGTTGGAATTTCAATTTTGATTAGTGTTGGAGGTATTGTTGTTGTTATTCTTGTTATCTTTGTAGAGTTTGATTTCTCCACTTTTTATCAATACCTCTTCCATTGTCACCCCATTCTCAATTAGGCCTTGGAATGACCTAGGATATTGTAGCCTTAGTCAATAGTTCATTCCATTATTCAAGTTGTTGACAAAAATATCCATCTTCTCCTTTTCAGGTACACTCCAAGGGTATCTAGCAAATACCGCTCTACATTGTTGTAGGAAAAGTAGGAATCCCTCTCCTTCTCTTTATTTGGTATTGCATAGATTAAGAATTGTAACCTCATGTTTGATGTTATAATAATAGTGAGTTACAAACTTAGAGGCCAATTCCTCAAAGGTTCGAATGTCGGAGGGTAACTTTGAAAACCACTCCATTTCCATACCTCCCAAACTTATAGGGAATAACCTCATAAGGTAAGTTGTGTCATGCATGAATTCTAGACTTAGGGCACAAGATTCCCTTAAGTGATCTTGAGGATCAGATGTTCCTTCATATTTGTCATATATAGGAGCCCCACTTTGTTTTATCATGTCCAATTGCAATTGGAAAAGTTGGAACTGCTTGTTCATGAGGTTAATGGGATTAGCCTCAACTTATTCTTGTTTGAGTTTGGTGACATCATAATCATATGGAAGTTTGAGACCCGTTTGTGCTAGGTCTAATAAATATTTCTCCTTGTCTTTTTCCAACACTTTTTCAATAAGTTTCATGAAGAAAGGGCTTTGCATAGCCTCATTAACCTTTTCATCGGTTAAATCCTCATTGTTAGGGTCAATGTTGTCCCCATTGGTATTTTTGTTGGACCCTTTGTTGTTAGGATCAATATTTCCCTGATTGTTCCTATCCTTGTTTACATGATTTATTTGATCAGGATCAATATGACCAAATGGAAAATACATTCTCGATTGTGTTTCTTTGATGGGTTCTGGTAATGGTCTTGAAGAACTAAAGGGATCACCCAAAAAGGACACTCTTTCCTTAGATAAGATTCATCTGGTTGTAGGGTAGTATTAATGTAGTGGGATCAAGTAAAAACCAAAATTAACATATATCGAATGAAGATCTTAGGTGTTGAACTCACTTAAATGATCGATCCGTGGATAAATTTGCAAAATGCCCAACAATGGAAGATTTTGATCCAGTTAAGTATTCACAGAGGTAAAACGTCCAAAAGGGTATCCAAAAATGAAATTTTCTTATTTTCAACCCCCCGACATACACCCATTTTTTTCCCTTCTTTGTTTTTGGGTGGCCCTTACCTGCATGTAGGTGGCCTTTTATCATTGATAAGCTGTCACTGGAATCACTATACGCGGCGCTCTACAGTTAGCAGGTGGAATTTTTTTGTTGATAGGTGGTTTTGAAATGTTTATATACGGCACTTTCCAATGGCTTACGTGGCTGTTGAATGTTGTCAAGCGGTGTTTTAAGATTTTTAAGCAGCCCAATGTTGTTTGTACACGGCTCTGAAATGGTGGTACGTGACACTTTGCTGATCAAAGTTGATTTTGTCAAATTTTTTGTATTTTTTGGATTAAAAATTTAAGGGCTTTGATTAGATTTGTCAAAAAGGATTCTTGCGTGAAAAAAAAGTACAAAATCAACACACACATCAAATTTGTACCATATCCCTAAAACCACACTAAAAGTGTACATTCTCAGATGTTTTTACAAGTTTGCACAAGAATTTCTTCCAAACAGTCTACCTTAGAGTCAACAAATTTGTCTTTTAACAATGGCTCTACAAAGGTAGGTCTGCTACTTTATCAAGGTCTCAAATTATTCTAGTCTAAATCTTGACAAGATCCTTAACCCCCTTGCAGGCTTCCCACACACACAAAGTATGATTTTGCACAATCCTGAAGGACTACTAGAGGAAGTGAGGATGGCTTGCACAAGTTTTAGTCACTTTCTGATTAAGGTAAAGTGCATTTATTTATAGTGGGTCAGATGACATTGTGGTAAAAGAGAATATCTCCCACTTTGAATCGTTCCCTCTCATCGTCCTTGTAAGGAAATTCTCAGGAGGCAGGCCCTTTTAAAGCTCTATTTAGCTAGCATGGATATGGAAAGAAAGAACCAAACTCAGTCGGACAAGTTTGGGAATCTGATTCACTCAAAGAGTGAAGAGCATATCCCTATTGTTTTTCTTTGTTCCAAACACCTCAAACAAAATTGTTCATTTTCAACCTCTTGACAAGGAGGTTCTTAGAAATGAGATGTGTGATTCAATTAACCCTCCCTTTCTTTTTGCCACCCAAACTTGACACTTTTGGCTTTTTGATCAACTTTGAAAAGTTGAGATCATATACCTAATGTCTTGTTTGAATAGAAAATAGTAGGGTGTCCCTAATTATACTAGATTCAAAGAATTTTACCACAAGTTAAGCAATGCAAGCTTGATTAGATAAATACCTAGTTTTTGAAGCTAGCAAGGCTAGGCGCATTTTTGAGTGTTTTTAGCTTATTTCCACTCACCTAGTGGTGATCGTTACCACTACAGCTCCTCCAACAAGTTAGTCAACACCAAGAGAGACAAAGTGAAGAAAACTTGGAAAAACTAAAATGAAAAATTCCCTCCTGAAAGCTCTTTTAACGAAAATATTATTGAATCAAAGCTTTATGAAAATCAATTAAAGAGTGGGAAATTTTTGTTTGTAAGAAAAAAACACTTTAATGTAGTGATCATACAAGTGTTCCTCCTCAAATAAACTCTCTAACAGATTGGCTGTATGTATTTGTTTGTTATTTTTAGTCTTGATTCTCACCTTTTTGCTAAGCCTTGTAACCTGCTTCTCTGGTTTCTGCACCTTTGGGTGATTTTTCATCTGCGAGACAGAAAAACATAGAGAGTTAAAACAATGAGCCAATCAATAAAAACTTGATTTAAAATAAAAAACATTTACGCGGCATTTAACAGCTAAAAGGTGGCATTGAAATGTTGCTAAGCGTAAATATAAACTTGCTAAGAAGCTTTTAAATCCTAGTAAGCGGCTTTTAAAAAATCACAAGTGGCTAAACACAATTAACAGGTGGAACATAAAGTATAAGAAGCGGCCAAAGGTTGCTGGAAGGCGGCTCTTGAAAAATAGCAGGTGACACACTTTATCTAGCTGATGACACACTTTATCTAGCGCACGAATGAAGAATGAAATACGGAGATGAAAGAAGCTCCATAGGTGGCGTTTTATTGTTTATAGGCGGCTCTAAATATTGCATAGGTCACTCTTCTCCTGTTATCTAAAAAAAATCACAAAGAACAAAGAAAAACACACAAAATATTATGATAAAACATTAGAAGTGAGGCTTAAAGCCTCGTGGTGGGTGCCATTTGTGTGTGTAAGATTAAAACATTCATGAAATTAGGATAATAAGAAATAATTCTATGGAAAGGAAATGTTATTTAATCTAAGAATTGAAGCTAAAAATCCATATCATCTCATGGTTCTCTATCTAAGCTTTGTTAAGAGAGCTCTTAGTCTTAATCTCTCTCAAGGACAATCCTAGAATGAGAAAATAAATGATAAACAATGCTTAAATCTAGCTTAAAATGCTCAAAATGCTCCAAGATGTGTTAGAAAACAACAAATGCTCCTAAACATGATATAGTAAATGTTATGCAAATGCTGAAATATGATCAAAAGCTTTCAAATGCCCTCCAAATACCTATAATAAGGATGCTTTTGATCTTGAAATTATTGGATCCCAAACACAAATAAAATGTCTTGTATTTATAGCAATTTCCCAAGGGTAGGGGGTAGAGTGAATTGATCATGATCAAACTTTGGTTAAGTCAAAAGCTTTGAGGTGTTCTCAAATGGAGGGAAAGTTGGTTGGTTGTCTCAAAGAAATTAGGAATTAAATAACTCAATATTTTAATTAATTTAGCCATGGAAGGGTGAAAGGGTTGGATTTGATCTTTTTGATTTAAAATATACAATTAATTGATTAAAATTAATTGCATAACTTTGATTAATCCCTTTAGGCTTGAATTTAATTATTTGATTTCATGATTATTTGATCTTTTAATTTGATTTGATTTTTGCCCATTTTTCTTGATAAATGTCCATTTGATTTGATCCATTTTAATGCATAAAGATGAGATTGGAGGCATTTGGATGAGATTTACAATTTTGAATGCTTAAGATACACCTGATCAATTTTAGGTGTCTACAGTTACCAAATAAACTTCAAAAGATAGGGCAGCGTTAGAAGTATTTCATCTATCTATAGTCATGCAAATATATTCAAAATATCAACCAAGCTCTAACATGCTACACTAAAATACTGAATGCATGCTCAACCATCAGTTCATACGTATTCAAGAGTGAGGGGAAAAGAAGGTCGTTAATCTACTTAATATATTAGAGCAAGGGACATAAGAAACATACAACATGAAAAGTATCAAGTTAGAGATCGTGAGACCAACAACAACAATGCCAGAATCATTCTTTCTTCATTAATGGTGTTCTAGCATCGCTAGTGAGTAGATCAAAAACTCTAGGGGAGCATCTATGTACTAAAAGCGTCTAAATACTAAGGAGCATTGAGCTCTGCAACTACGAGAACTAATAACTAAAAATGCTATATCTATGGACTGCAAAATCATCAATTTCACCGACCCCTAGAGTGAGGTCGGACTTACTATTTATACACAAGCTTGCCCTAAAATTAACCTAACTTATCTCTACACTCAATCAATAAAATACAATTTTCAGTGGTCGATACTACCTGCACCACGCTACAACAACCTCGAGAAGAGAAAAGGTATGACATGTCAGAAGAATGAGACAAGAAAGGAGGTATGGAAGAATTGGCCTTGAAAAGAGAGCCAGAGGGAGAATAGAAGAAATCCAATCCCCTGGGGATCGAGGTAACATGCCTCATTGATGGAAAAGAAGCTCACTATCTTTGATGCGCCAAGTGTTATGTTGGAGCAGTGCCTTGGGAAGACCACCTGCCTCAAGCCGACGAGCCCTGTTGGAGTCACCTACTATCTGACATCCTTATTAATTACTTGATGATGACCGCTTGGCTCTAGAGAACCTAGACGCAGATCACTGATTGGATACAAAACTATGGATCTGGAACTTCGGGATCTGGGGACCTATGCCCCAAGAATGATGAATACAAAAATGTGTTGTTGGTGAAAATCTCTAGATTTTGAAGGACTCTACTATTCCTTATTATTATTGAATGTCTCTAAGAGCAGAGCGATTCCATCCTCATCGATGTCCTTTAGGTTTTTCAGATGATATTTAGTCACGTCTACCTGTTTAGCAAGATCCAGAGTTTTTGCCTTGAATTTTATGATGATCTTTGCTGCATCATGTCCCCGGAGCACCATGCGAGATATTCGCGAAATTGATACTACATCAATTCCCTTCAGGGACTATAATCAAGCTTCCATCAGCTCATTGAACATTCCTATGACATACTCCTCTAGAGTACATGTCTCAGTACTGAAGGGATCAACCTCTGAAACCCTGTTTATGAATGCCTTGTATAAATTCAAAGAATAGTCAATCTCTTGCACCTTGTCCCACAGGACCCCTACCAGTTTCTTGGTTATCTCCAATGTGAGATCCAGTCTGGACTGCTGCGTCTAGACAAAATTGAAGGATTCCTCTCCCAAAATTCCATCCTCGGAGACAATTTCCTCTCTGATGCTCATGAGTTCTCCTAACTCACTCACCCAAGTTTCATACTTCTCGACCTCTCCCTCCTAGATGGTAATAGTGGTCTTCGCCTAATGTATAATGTTGCTGGTGGTGTATAGGTCTAGGAGAGTTGTTTCTAGGAAACACCAGACATTTCCTATCTACTCAGCTACCTAATCATCGACCACCTGCGCCTTTCTTTTCATACTTCTAAGTGCATCAATGTCACCCTGTGGGAGCAGTGCTCCAGATGAGGAAGCTTCCAGAGGAATGGTATTGATGGGTTGGGCCAACTCTATTAACAATCCCATAAGATGAGAATTATTTTCTTTCTCTGCCTTGAATTTCTAGGATTCCTTCCCATAGCAGACCTCCACCGCTTTGGCCGCTTCTTTCAATAGGTCTAACTCACCTTGCTTTCCCCTCTTTCCCAGAGATATCTCTGTAATTGCGTATCCTTGACCTTTTCCATTGCCTCATCTGCATCTAGGGAGGGTGTTGTGATTACTACAACTGTATCTCCTCCCAACCCAATTTGGAGGGTATGGACTATCCAAGCCTTCTTTGCCTTGAGGGCCTCTTGTGCTTGTGTCATCATCTCTGCCAAAGAGAGATGGGCCCTGACTGGTGCTAGGGCCTTCCTATTTTGGGACTCCACCAACCATTGTGGTGGTAGGGGTGGCCTTGCTACCAAATTTTGATCCTATAATTCCCCTCTGGGGTTTTGTTGTGTGTCCTCAATATTTTGAGCCTCTCCAGACTCCTTTCCTGTATCCTCTAGATCACCTGTATTGACCACCTTAGTAGTGTTTGTGTTGTCTTCCCTGGTGTCCATGTCTTTAGCAGCATTATGTTCAATGTCTACATCTCTAGGGTTATCCCCCTCACTTTTTTTTTGTTGTGGTTTTGCTTTTGTCACTAGGACGTTCTCCTTCACTGGAACATTTTCAAGAGGTGGCATAGGTACCTATCCAAGATTCAGCATTTGGGCTGCCGTAATTACCTCATTGAATGTTACTTTCCTTGGTGTGGGAGGGGTCATCTAGAGTATGGCTCCTAAGATTACTATTTCTCCCATAGGTTTGGTTTTCTCAGGTGATGTCGATGGCTCATTTTGTGTTTGCCTTCCCTCCATGGTGTTTGTCTCTTGAACATGTACCTCTGGGACATTAGAGATATTTATATTTTCTTTCTCTTCATCTTGTTCTACCTAGACCTCCTATTCTATGACAACTTCCTTCTCTGGGGTTTCCTTTCTGAGAGGGTTCACCACTTCCTCTTGGGAAGTGATCTCTTCAACTATATTCCCAATCTCCCCTTGTAAATTTACCAACTCGTCCATCCCAAACATGTCGTCAAACTCATCGTGTGGAGGGGAGGTCTCCGGGGGATTCTCAGGCTGATTGTCTAGCTCTGGGGACTTTGATGAGACAATATGTATTTTAGGGATACTGGGCATCCCAAGCTCTGGATCCACCCTTGGTTGACGATTAGCTTTCTTTTTCTTCCTCCTTGTCACCAATGGGGGCCCTGCGTCTAGTATGGCCACCATCTCTATCTCTACCCCTGTCCATTTTTCTCAGACCATTAATGTTGCAAGCGATGGGGAAGTGGGAGGGTAGACCAGTCTGATCATAATGGCCAGATTGTCCAACTAAGTGATTAACTTGTCTTTCATTTGTTGGGAGGCTTCCAAAATTTGTTGCATTTTCTCCAATATGGGAGTGGCCGTCGGGACCTGGGACGAAGTCCCTACCTTCCTTTTCCCTATGTCTTCGACCTACTAGGAGGTTCCAGCTTTGGAAGTTGAACCCCATAGGAATGGGCCAAATTTATGTGTACTCTTCAGGCATGCCTTCTTGAAATAGACGTGACTATGCTCGATCATGTTGTGAGTGAGGTCCTCTATTGTTGGGCCCTCCTACGCATCCCAATTCACCAGAGGAAGGGCCATTTTATCCACTCCTTTTTCTTTGTATGTGGGTCTTCTGTGGACCTAGTATCTAAGAAGTCATCTGGGAACTTCCAAAGCTTGAGCTTCTTTATCATCCCCATTATCATCTAGATGAAATGTCAGCCCTAGACCTCAAAGTCATCTTGGAAATTTTCCCAAAAATATTCCATGTGATGCTCATGTGGGGGAGCTTCTTGGGGTAGTGCCAAGGTGATTTTTCCTAGCGGATCAAAATTCTTCCACTCTAGATATTATTCCATCAGCCCAAGACTCTTGAGCTCATTGTCAGCCTCCTTGGCCACTGCCAAACTGCAAGTATAATTCCCACAAGTGATTGGGAATGGAACATTTGTAACCTTCTTCACCGTGAAGAGGGCGTGCAACTCTAAGATCTGCTGATAGTATTCCAAAAGAATAATCTTATTCCCATAGTGTTTGGGCAATAAGTAGGGTTTCCTAGAGAAGTCGGTCACCCGAATGTATGTATGTTACTAGTACTGAATGTAATAGCAGCCATAGGAGCTGACTAAGTCCATTTCCTCCTTGGAGAGCTGGTATCCAGTATCTCAAGTAGGTGTGAGGAGGTTGTAGTAGATGAAGGCATTTTTCACCTGGCAGAAGCTGAGGAAACTAGCCTCCCACTGGATCTATGGGAAATAATCCCAGGGAGCATTCTGGCCTGGGCCAATCCCAAGTACACTCTCTATTAATAACCCATTTTCAATAGGGAATTGTTGTGCCAGAGCCCACAAAACATAGGACATTATGTAAAACTTGGAAGACGTGGTGACCTAGAGGAGTTGGGATTCCACATGATTGGCGATGATTGTGGCCCAGTCAAAGTTTTGCTCGTCGAAAGAGATGCCGAGTAGTAAATAATACATCCATGCCAAGAATTCTCAAGCATGGGTTTGTCCAAAGACCCTACTTAGTGCAATAATCCCTATTTGTATGCTTTCTTTGAATTTGGTCCAGGGGATTTCAAGCTTCATCTTCTTGAAGTCTTTCCTTGGCACCTTGAGCTATTAGTTGTTAAGATACTACCAGGCCATGTGCTCCAACTTCTAAAATTCTTCTAAGGCCAGGGCCCAGGTGAGGATGACTGCATCATAGAGTTGGGGAGTTCCCAACCCCGCCTAAAAAGTTGCACTGTCAAGAGACACCATAGGGGTTGGGTATCCATTTGGATCTGGGGAAGCAAGCATGACTACTTAGAAAACTATATTGTAGTGTCTTGCGAGAGCGAGAATATGATCTAGGGCTTGCATAGAGCAAGGGAAACAAGAAGCTTTGAGAATCCCAAAATTGCCTATGTTGATGGCCAATGGATCCCCAGTCATCCGTTGTATGAACATTATTTTCACCAGGGCCTACATTTCAACCCACGCTCTGATGCTAGTGTTGGTGATCAACTGGAGCTTAGAATCAACTTTCAATCCCAGGAGCTCCTCTCCCTTTCTGTACTTCATCATGAGTGGGAGTTTCTCTAAGGTCTTCTCGACCTTTGTTCTGGCATCCACCCTAGTTGAAGTGGTGGGGAGGTCCGGTCTCCCTGGTGGAGATGATGTGGATGCCTCAGACATGATTGATGAGTGTTATATTTGGATATCCTACAAGACAAGATGACCATATATATATATATATA
>MU224369.1:793540-818190 GCA_018584345.1 Thuja plicata
TATATATATATATATATAGAAATAATACAGTATTATTCCAAGTTCTAGAGATCTTACCATCGCATCGAACCTATTCCTAAAATAATTGTTAGTTCACATCAAACCCTGGAAAGATATACATATAATAAAAGGATTTTAAGAATGAGCCTTTTCCAGAACTCCAATGACTTTTAGCTTGTATGAGAAATGAAACAAAGGCCAACTGGAGACCTGGGACCTAGAGTCTAGAAAACTAACCGTTAAGAGACATGGCCAAAATGCTAGCTGTACTAGGCTGACATGGGTGTCACATGGCCATGCAGTAAATGGGAGTTATGGCAGTAATGCCGACAACTATCTGAATGCACTGGGAGAGAATGCCACTTGGGCTGGTTTTGAATGCTCACATGGGAAATTAATTTGCCATAAAGACTGACTCAACGGGGGAGAGATAAAACTGCCATGGCTCAAACCAGCAAGGTGCCGAGTCCAAACTAGGTGGTTTTGGCTGAGAGGGCGAGCTCATCAAAAATGGGAAGACACGAAAGGGCATGATGAGCTCAACACGGGCACAGAAGGATACACATGGGATATACATCAAAATTATAGAGGGTCAAGACATATATACATGATTATACAAAACTATACACAAGAAATTATACAATGTACAAAATATACACATAGCTTAGCTAACTTACAACTGCACAGAGGGAAGACAACCTTCTAGCAGCGCCAATCCACCAATGGGAGGCAACAAAAGACAAAACCAGGGACGAAAACAAAAGAAAAATAGAAAGGAAACAAAAACCAAAAACAAATAGGCGAAAACCAAAAAACTGAAAACCAGAGAAAGAAAATTTGAAAGCCTACTTGGAAATGTGGAAGGTGTGGGAAAGACAAGCACGGGAGGGGCTCTACAAAAATCTCACCTTCAAACCACCATGAACAAGAACTCTACAAATCATTGATAATTAACCACTAAGAACAAGGAGCCAAAGCTGTTTAGATTGCCTTAATCGCCTTAAAATCGCTCTGAATGCTCAAGTGTTTGATCGCGGTAAATGTGAAAATGATAGGTAACTTCTATTTATACCCCTAGGGTAAAAATGTGTTGTCTTTCTTTCGGAAAACTTTGGGATAGGAAAGCCTCTGGACTCTAGGTCTGGGGATTCCATGCAATCATAGATTCTCACGAAAGAAGACATAGTGGCAGAGAATTTCAGTGTCCAGAATTTGGCTCTAGAAAGCACAAATAAACTCCGGGACTGGGTCTCGGAGACACGAGGAGACAAAAGAGAAAGAAAGACAACCCTCCCAGAAAAAAATCCCAGAGGAAAAACAAAGAGAACAAAAAGAAAACAAGGGAAGAGAAAAAGTGAAAAGGGGGACCCAACATTTTGCCTGCAAAATGTAGGGACGGGTATGCAGGGCATAACAGGTTTTCAAAAAGTTCTTTTTTAGAGTTATGTATTTTATTCCATTTTCCTTTGCAATCATTTCCAGATTTACACCCCTTATCAAATACAATTAAATGTAAGGTAGATAATATGTGCATAGGGACACTTTTATGGGAAAATCTCCATTGTTCCTAACCCTATCCATATTTTCTTCTTTATAATCAGAAACATGAAAAATAATTAAAGGAGCAATAGGAAGATAAAAGGAACATGGTAAATCAAAATTAGCTGGAAGAAGATAAAAAGAATATAGAAAAATAGAAATAGGTTGACCGAAGGCAACTAGAAAATAAATATTTAGGAGATCAGAAGCATAAAAAGAAAAATAAGAATCTAGTTTAGATGAAGAATAGAAAAAGGATGATGAATCAGAGATCCCATTCTAATTATTCTAGGTACTCTTTCTTTAATGGTATCTATTTCTATTGTAAAAGTGCAAGACATAGATTCAATAACTATAGTCGTTTGAGAAGCAAAATAGTTTTCAATTGAATATTTTATCATTGTAATAAGTTGGGACATAAGGAAGTTTAATAACGAGGAAAAATGAGTTTCAGTAGAATAAATGACAAACAAAATGTTAAGAATTTCAATGGCTAATGTTGTGGTTGCAATGGATATGGGCATATAAAAATAGAATGTAGTATAAATATTAATGTCCGAAATAATGAATCAACAAAAATGAACAAGAAAGGTGTGATTTACTATAAATGTAACAAGGAAGGATACATTGAAAGATTCTAAAAGAATGGTTTAGTTTTCTATATATGTAGTAGGACACGACATATTGCTAAATTTTGCAATTTTGTAGAAGAAGGTGACTGTTTAACTATTGCAGAAGACTCAAGAGAAACAAACAATATATATTTGTTATGGAATACAGGAGGTGTATTTGGTGGTGGTCTGACATTGATTCTGGATGTTGTTTCCTCATCTATCAAATGAATCAGACTACAGCGTTTAAGGGGGGGTTTCCATGTATTTTCCCCCTCAAGACTCGATGTTGAGAATCTTCTTAGAAAAATAATGAGGTATGGATATTTCTCTGAAGGAAATTTTTATAATTTATGATCTAAAAAAGTGTTTGTTTGAATAATAATTCTTTCCTTTATGGATTGGAAGTATAATGTATCTATTGGTTTGTAAATTAAGAAACATTTGAATAATAGTGTTGTTCCTCTTGATATATTGACAAGTTTGTGGGATCACTTCTCTACAAACTCGATAATGGAAAACATGATTTTCTACAACATAGAGAAAGTTTTTGAATTTTTTTTATAATTCTATTTGATACTATAAGGACTAAAGTGTTACAATATTTAAGGAAGAATGAAGAGTGGTTCAATATAGTAATAAATTTGGAAAATTAGTTTATTTCTAGTGACCATTTTTTTTAGATATATGCTTTATCATATGATCATAATTTATAGTATCTCTAGAAGGGCTTAGGGTAGTGTATGCAAAATAGATGTCAACTATGATATATGAAATACTACTATCAATAAGCTAGTAAATCTACCTAAATGCAACCCAATGAAGAATACAGATATCAAATGAAGTAAAAGAACAAACTTTACCTTCACCTACTCTTTGCAGCTTGTCTCCATTGTCCTCCTAGCTTTGATTTCTTGATGTTTGAGCTCTCAAAATTCAATGAAGCTCCTTAGCCAAGATTTCACCAAAGTGTGGAGATTCGAGTGAATGTAATGCAAAAATGCAACTAAATGGATGATGGAATGGTGTGAAATTTCTTGAATGGTTGAATGTGATTTTCTTGAATGCTTTGAATATGATTGCTTGAATTCTTGATGGCTTGAATGCTTGATTGCTTGAATTATTGAATTATTGATTACTTGATTGATTGGTTACCTATTAGATCACAAAAGGGGAATGAGGCTCCTTTTATATGATTTTGGAGGACCTAAGCCTAGGTGGCATGATCCTAGGGTGGAGATTGAAAGGTGGAAGATCCTAGGGTTACTATTGACTTGGTTGAAGGGGTTGAGATAAAGGGGGATATAGTTGGAATGTGAGAGGAAGAATAGGGAGGATGTTCCTTCTACATTTACATGGAGGAGAAGAAGGTGGAAGGGAAATACATATGTCAAGTGTCTCACAAAGACCATGGAGAGGAAAGAGGAAGGACGTATTCCTCATGAGGACTCTTGGTACAAGTGTCCCATGAGTCATATTGGACTCTTAGAGGTGGCTTGAGAAGCTCCTTAGGAATAGGGATTGCTTCTTGACTTGGTGTAGGGGAAGACATGGTCATTAGACCAAGTCTTATGAGGCTACATAGCCCTTAAGAATAGGACATGTGTGGGTGAGGATAATGATTAATTATTAATGAATAATAATTAATTATTTTAGCCAAAGTGATGTGTCAGGTGACTAGGTTCATGAGGTGGACTAGGGGACTTAGTCATATTTAGTGATTGTGTATTTAATTAAATCACTTTTAATAAGACTAATTTAGAAGACTTAGGATAAGAAGAATAGACTATAGTGAATGTATTAAATAAATTAAAATAATTTACTTAATAAATTGAAGAAATAAACATTAATTAAATAATAAATATTTAATTAATTAATAAAGTCAATATTAATTAAATAATAAATATTTAATTAATTTATTAATCAATGAAGCCATTTTTAAGTGTATACAGGTAGTTTCCCCTTTCTCTGTCTAGATGAGTACATAGAGTTGATGCATCGATTTAGGGGGAACTTTTTGAACTAATGTTGGATATCAGAGTTGTGCAGTAGTAGATCTTTTCTTGGCCTTTTATTTGATGGAAAATGGGGAGAAATATAATGATTGTTATAATTTGAGGGAGTTGAAATTATTGGTGGTTTTTTTTTCATCAATGAAAAAGGGGGGATTGTTGGACATAAATGTCTATTATCTTGTTGTCATTGATGTCAAACATTGTGTTCTATATGTTATGGAGGAGATTGATGATCTTTCCTCAAGGTTTGTGGTCTATAAGTGTGTCATTATTGTATTTGGATATATATGTTGAGCCTTCCATATAGTGTTAGACATGTATGTATCTTTTATGGTCTCAAAAAAGTGGAAGATAGGAATGTATCATGTATTTTCTCAGACCAATGGAGGACATTAATGTTTCCTTGGGAATGTTTTTTGTATGGTAGAATAGTGAAAGACATGAATTTTTTCTATGATCATGAGTAGATAGTATTTTACAGTGCTCAAGTTTTAAATTCTTATTTTTAGATGTCTTCCTAGTCGAATGTCTTTTGTAGCACTGTGTTGTATTTTAGTTGACAATTTTATAGTTGCAGTTATTTGTCTTTTTGGAGTGTTTTTTTTCTTAGTAAATTAGGTTTAAAGTTGTACTACTACTCATTTAGATGAATTCAAGATTTTTTCTTGGAAGTGGCATTATTTGGTGACTAAGTGTATGTTCTCTATGTTCTGGAGACTATATTATCTTGATTTATCGATCTTTCTAGTTGTTGTTTTGATTTGGTAATACATTGTGGCAACTTATGATGTGATATGTTGACATGGATTTTGATGTGGTATATTGACATGGCTTCTGATGTGGCATATGGATCTCTCTATAGCATTTGGAGGTATGGTTATCATTGGAAGTTGGAAATTTTCTTCTATACGCTTGATTTATCCTTGATTAATATTTCAATGATTGTATATTTTTTACTATGACATGTGTAGCATGTTCTTAGTCCATCTTTCTCTTGGAATGGATCATGATTTTTTGTTTTAGATCTAGGTAATATATTTATTGATTATTGAAATATCAAATTCAGGTATGAGTCTTATACTTAATGCTTATATCTTATTTGAATGGGTTCATGTTGTATGGGACCTATGTATTTATAATTTATCACGTATCTAAATGGGTTCTTGATTTAGATACTTATGATAATGATCCTTCTTTTTCCTTGGATGACATGAGACTCGTTGGTAATATCCTTTCTATTGTTGGTATTGGTCAACCCTATTGTAATATCCAATTATCCATCTTGTATATAAGAGTTGTTGATTCCTTGGAAAAATGTATGTAAGGTGTGAGCAAGTATAGTGTTAAAACTAGTTCAATAATCAAAAGAGAAGAGTGCAGTGACAGTGTTAGAGAAGAAAAGGAAGTAATACTTTTTTTGCTAGAGAAGACAAAATATGTAGATCAAGTGCATTTACAAGAGAATAATTTCATATATACTTTGGAGGAGAATAAGTACTTTGATACATTGAGTCTTGGGTACTTGAGTTTGTTACTATAGCTTGTTACTTTGCTAGTGAACCTTTGTATGCAAGTATAGAGTAGTGATTCCTTGTCTGTATTGTAAGGTAGTGAGTCTTCTTCATTATTCACATTCATTGTAGTATTGGTAGTGAACCTTTGATTGGTTTTATGAAGTTATGAGATCTTAATATTTTGTGATCAGATTATATATTTCATTGAAATATCATTGTGGGAAATTACTCACCCTGGTTTTTCCTAGTTTGGGTTTTATGTGTATAAGTATTGGTGTACTTATGTTACTGGTTCATTTCTTTCTTGAACACTATTTCTTCTTGTGATAAATGAAGATAATTGATTAGGATTTTTAGTTGGATGTTGATTCAACCCCCCCTTCTCAGCATTAGAAGTGATTTCATCAATTGGTATCAGAGCCAAGTTCCTCTAAAACAAGCTTGACCACTTGAGGAAGATATGGGATGGCACATAACTTACACTTTCAGGCACTAGTATTTTATGGACCTAATTTTTCCTATTGTAAGGATAATATGGAAGTTTATCCTTAAAAATTGTAGAATGGTATTTGTGAGGTAATTCAATTTGGTTTTTATCCTCTGTTTGGAAGCTTTGACTACTAAAGAAGAGAAACAAAAGGAATAAAATGTGAAAGAAAGGGGATCCTTTTCAGTAGCTTATATGACACAACCTTTGGAAAAGCGAAAGGCTTGAGAAGTGTAGAATAAGTATGGGACAATTTTATACCATTATATGGAGGAGATCTTAAGGAAAAACAAGAAAGAATAATTAATCTCAAACAAAAGTATGAAGTCTTGATAAAAATAGAAGATGAAAGTGTTGAGATCTATATCTACAAAGTTACTGATGTGGCTGATGGAATTAGAGTTTCTAGCAGACATATTCCAGATACAAATGTTATTCTCAATATCCCATTGAACCTACCAAAGTATTTTATACCTATGACATGTTCAATTAGAGAGAGAAATGATCTAAGTCACTAATACCATTAATTATCTCATTGGATGACTTTTGGAAATTAAGCTCATAGAAGTTGAAAGAGAAAAAAAAAGAAAAAAGAAACTGCTTTTAGAGTTGTTGAAGTTGATGGGTTGAAGTCATGCAGTATATTGGAGGATGTAGAAGATTTTCTTTTAAGAAGATTCAAGTGAGGTTCTGGTAGATATAAAGGTAAGTTACCTCTTAATTTTTTTAATTGTGGAAGGATAAGACATTTTTCTAGTGATTGTAAGCATAAATATTTTCATAATGATTCACAAGATGAAGATAAAAGGAAAAGTCAAAAGAAATGATATTTTAGAAAGAAGTTTAATTTCAAAGGTAGAGGTAAAAAGAGCTTGTGTTCCATGGAAGAATATTTTTTGGAAGGAGAATATGATAATGAAACAATTGAGGAATCCTTGTTTTTGGTTATCTCACAAAGAAGGGAACAAGTTTCTTTGCATGCTAAAGTAGTTGCAGATGCACATATTATAGATTCTGGTTGCTCAAATCATATGAGGGGAGATAAAATAAGATTTATCAAGTTTGAAGATTATGATGGTGGATAAATTAGATTGTTGGAGAAGGAAGTGCTCGGATTAAAGGTATAGGAACTTTTTTGATTGATGGTAAGCATAAAACTAATGAGGTTTACTATGTTGAAGGTTTGAAATATAATTTATTGATTGTTAGTCATGTGTGTAATAAGGGTTATGAAGTTATATTCAAAAGTGATGGTTGTACTATTAGAAAAAAAATTGGCAAAAGGGTTGCTTAAGGTTTCAACATTGTTGGTAATAACTACTATATTGAAGAAAAGTATAAAAATATATATTTTCTAACTCAATATAATAGTAGATGGGGAGATGATGTAGAAATGGAATTTGACCAAGACTATGTAGGACATCCTCTATCAAAACATAGTGAAGAAAGAAAGGTTGAATCAGAAGATTTGGTACAAGGAGAATGGATTATGAAGATATTATATTTTTCCATTAGTATATGCAAGGAAAAACATGATAAAATCCATCGGTCTATACTGCACCGATAGATAGGGCACACCACTACCCAACATCAAGGTTACCGATACTACCAAGTACAAAGCATCCTGAAAAACACTATTTAGTGTTACCCGATGACAAAAATGTCAAAGAAACCCGACGAGTAACCAAAAGTGCAACCCGATGAAACAGTCAAGAGTGGAACCTGATAGATGAAGGGAACCCAAAAATCAGTTCAATGAAAGAACAATGACAGAATTTCAGTTCACAATGATGATCAAGAACTGACAGTCAGTTACATCCCGCAAAAAGTGGATCAACTTTCCACGTCAGATAAATCACTGAAGTTTTGTATTTAGCTTTTTGATTTTGTTAAATCTATTACGTGCGGAGAAAGAAATGTATTTATTATTTTTTTTATCAGTTTAACTGATTTAAAACATGCAAACTAAAGGATCAAGGTCAAGTTGTATACCTTGGATCTAGAGTTAACATTGTAATGCATGATTCTAGAATAGGTCAAATACTTGTATAAATAGATGATAAATCAATTATGAACATGTTGTTTGATGATGATTGTAGCTACTGAGATCATCTAAGGATCAGACAAGAGAATTCATGCAACAACACAAACAAAGATCAAATCAGTTGTCAAGAATAGAACACAGGCTATCGATGAGAAGGAAAATGTATTAATCAATCACTATAGGTGATATTCATATATTGTGAGCTTTAAAGGATCTGTAATAAAAAATTATAGATTGCATACTATCAGGTCAAACATATTGTACACATTATAACAAGTGGGGCACACTTAAGAAATCCTTTCAAGGAAGGTGGACTTAACAGTCCTATTGTAAATATCTTAACCGAGTGCATACTTGATTAGTGTTGCTAAAAGCTCTTAAGAGAGTAGATCCTAAAAAGTCTCCACATTAATACTCCTAACAACGTAGATCATCATAAGTGATCAATTGTAAGCCTTTATTGGCCCCCTTCCATTCTGCATATAGTGAAGTTTTGTGGGTGCCATCCCCATTGCAGTTTTTACTTCCTAACAGGAGTTTTCTGTGATATCATATCTTGTGTTATGTGTCTATTACTTTCATGAATGTTTCTATGAATGTTGCATACAATTAAGTTTATGAATTAATACTACATGCATAAGAAAGAACATCAGATATGGTTGGTATTACAGTAAAGATTGATTACTAATGATGAAAGGTGAAAAGTGTTAAAAGTTTTAGAGGTACTGATTCACCCCTCCCCTCTCAGTACTACTTCCCATTAATACCAACAAATTATAGTAGAACATAGTCAAGATTAAATCAAAAAGGACATGTTAGACTAGGAACAAGTAGTTGAACTAAAGTAGAGAGAATACTTAAAGGATGTAGATTAGATTATAGTAGATCATAAGATTGAAATTGAAAATGAGAACTTGACTAATCATAAGCATGAGAATGAAACACAAAGATATGGATGATCAGAAGCATGAAAAATAATCCAAGGAACAAGAGGAAGATAAAAGGAACATGGTAAATCAGAAACAATTGGAAGAAGATAAAAATAATACAAAAAAGAAATAGAAACAAGATGATCGAAGGAAACTAAAAAATAAACATTCATGAGATCAGAAGTAGAAAAAGAACAAGAAGAATCTATTTCAGAAAAAGAAAATAAAAATGATGATGAATTAGAGATCCCCTTCTATTTATTTTAGGTACTCTTTCTTTGATAGTATCTATTTATATTATAAAAGTGTAGGAAATAGAGTCAATGATTGTAGTAGTTTGAGAAGGAATTTAGTTTTCAATGAAGGATTCAATCATTACAATAAGTTAGGAAATAAGTCAGTTCAATGTAGATGAAAAAATGAGTTGCAGTAGAATAAATAAGAATCAAAATGTTAAGAATTTAAATAGCAATTTTTTTTTGCAATGGAAAAAGGACACAAAATTTTGGAATGAAGTATAAATATCAATATCCAAAATAATGAAGCAACAAAAAATAAACAAGGAAGGTGTGATTTTATATAAATGTAACAAGGAATGATGTTAATCAACAAATGAAGATCTGGTGGAGATGATGAAGACTGAGTGATACCGAGTATCATGATGGTAGAAATAGTTAGATAAGTTGTTGTTTTGCCATTGATGTCAAGCAATTGATTAATTGATTTTTATTATGTTACCATTTCTTAAGAGGAGAAGATAAATGGGTGAAAAATATAGATCATAAAATGATGAAGTAATGATGGTATAGTTTTTTTGTACTATATATTTGATGTTATCAAATTGGTACAATTGATTAATTAAGTCAAAAAAAGTTACGAGTTAAAGTTACGACTGAAATATTTACTTTATCAAGCTAGACAGAGTTAGTTGGTAGAATGATATATGATTTGGTCAACTTTACCGACCACTGAGTGAAAATCAAGCACTGAGCATCGAATATGAGTTAGACACTAAGCAGTGAATGAAGTCAGTTACCAAGTTGTAAAGCAAGTTTTACCAAGTAAAAGATATTGTAATAAATGATGATAAGATCAAATTTAATGTGAAGCAATGATGAGCTTGATGAGGATATAAATTAAATGAAGATTGTTAGAATATCTATGAATGTGAAAATTCAATGAGAAGATCAAGATCAAGAGATTAAACCAAATTGTGAGAGTTCCAATAAAAGTGCAAGTTCCGAGGTAAAAGCGAAATGGTTTACCGAGTTGTGAATTATGAAGAAGATGATCAAATGACAGAGCACAAATGATGGAAAATTAAATTAAGGGGATTAAGAGACAAAAGTATGTATATATAAAGAATGATAAATATGAACAGAGTTATAGTGGATAGTGAGTAGAATAGAGAACAAGAAGAAGAAGTTGAAGAACAACATTTACCGAGCAGGACAGAGAAACAGAGATTGAAGAATCTACAGTCTGAGAAAGAGATCAATGGAGTATGAGATGCCAGTATTCAATTGAGCATAAAGGATCTAACACAAGAAAATGTAGTTGCTATATTTATCGATCAAAGTTTACTATTGCTTATTAGTATTTGTAACAGAAATCTCTTAACCGAGTGGATTTAACCATCCTATTTGTAAAAACTATACTTAGGTGACATTCCAAAAGAGTGTTTAAGGAACTCTAATAAGGGCACTTTTAACAGAGTGAAGATCTTAATAGATCTAAGATAAATCCTCTAACAGGGTCACATTTAGCAAATGTGTTTTGTAATCTTTAACATGATAAGTTCTTAACTGAGCATACTTCAGAAGGGTACATTCTTATTATGCATCAAAATTCCCATAGATGTTTTTCCCAAATTGGGTTTCCTCATTAAATCTTGTGTCAACTAAGTTAAATTTGGAGTTATCTAAGTTAATCTGGTGTTCCTAAGTTTGAATGATCTATTTACATATATAATATGTATTATTATTTAAGTTATTGAGTTATTGGGTGAATTGATTGATTACTGTATTCAGTATTACCAAGTGAATCAGAGAGTTTAGGTTTAAGTGTTTAAGTTTTGATTTGTCTGATTCACCCCCCTCTTAGTGGACCAATAATTGGTATTAGAGCTAGTTACTCTATAGTGATAAGTTTAAAAGGACTTGAGTTAAGATCTAAAGACGTATAAGCGAGAAGCACCAAAGTTGGATAGGGATCATTTCTCTACATGGAAAAGTAGGATTAGGTTGCATGTGTCTGGAGTAGGAGAATATGGACTTTACTTTCTTGATAATTAATATGCAGCACTAACTACTACACCTTTGACAATCAGTGAGCAAAGACAAAAACAAGAACACAGCTAAGAAATGATTGAGATTTCTTCTACAATTACCAACAAGGAATATGATGAATTTGATGGATGTACTACTCCAAAATAGATGTGGGATAAGCTTATTTTTACCTATGATGGAGATCAACATGTTCAAAAGGCTAAAGCAGAAAGCTTGAGAGGTAAATTTGACTCTATGAGGATGAAAGAAGGAGAGAACATAATACAGTATGGTACAAGACTTAAGGAGACTATTAATTCTATCAGAGGAGCTGGGGGGATCATAATAGAGGATAATGTTACAAGAAAGATGTTGAGAACCTTGTTACTGATTTATGTTATTCGTGTATCTTCTATACAAGAGCTAAGATCTATTCCCCATATGAATGTTTCACTCAATGCTACTATTGGTAAGTTAACTGCATTTGAATTAAATAATTTTGACAATAGTTTGTCTGGTACATCTAAGATTGAATATGCATTTAATTATACTTTAAAGATAGGAAAAGCTAGGGAATCTGCAACTAGAGATGCATATTTGAGCAGTTCTAGTGAGAAATTTTATAGTTGTATTAAAGGTCTTGAAAATTTGTTTACTGAATGTGATGAGAATGAAAGAGAATTTGAAGCTTTGTTGGATAGAAGGCTACAAAGAGGCAAAGGAAAATATTGAGGTAAGTTACCCTTGAAATGTTGTAATTGTGATAAAATTGGTCACTTTGCATCTAACTATCCTGAGAAAGATAAGGAACAAAAGAAAGATAACAAAGATAAGGAAAAAAAGAGAAAATATTTAGGAGGTTCAAATACTACAAAACAAAGGTAAGAAATCTTGTCATATTTCTAATGAAGTACTAAGTGATGATGGAAAACAAGTTGTTTATGTTGCTATTAAAGATGATTATGATGAAGAAGAACCAACAACCCTAATATGACAAGTAAGTAAGAATGCAACATTGATTATAGATAGTGGTTGTTCACATCACATGCTTGGTGACACACTTAAGTTTATTTCCTTGGAAAATCATGATAGAGGATTTGTTAGATTTGGTAATGATGATCCATATCCTGTGAAAGGAAAAGGTTCTATAATTATATTGAATAACACAAGATGTGATTATATTTATTGGGTTGAAGGATTAAAGTGTAATATATTGAGTGTTGTACAGTAAAATGATATAGGTCACTGGATGAAATTTCAATATGGAAAGGTGAAAATATTTGATGAGAAGGATAGTTTGATTTCTACTAGAGAACAATCTAAAGATAATTTATTTTATCTTGATACTTCAATGAAGATTTGTCTATTTGCTAAAGTTGAAGATGTTTGGTTATGGCACAAAATGCTTTGTCATGTTAATTTTGACAACTTAATCAAAGTGAGTAAGAAGAATAGAGTGAGAGGACTACCAAAATTTGAAAAACATAAGAATTTTATGTACAGAGAATGTTAGATAGGTAAGATGACTAAATATAGTTTTTCAAGAAAGACTTATGTTACACAAGGAAATTTGGGTTTAGTGCATACTGATTTATGTGGACCCATGAGGACTCAAAGTTATTATGGAGACAAGTATTTTATTTTACTTGTGGATGATTATTCTAGAATGATATCTACAATGTTTTTAAAAGAAAAATTAGATGCATTTCAAATGTTTAAGTGGTATAAGGCCAGAGTTGAAAAAGAAATTGGAAGACAATTGAAATTTCTGAGATCTGACATAGTAGGTGAGTTTATTTCTGATGAGTTTACATTGTTTTGTAATGAGAATGGAATTAAGAGACAGTTATCAGCATCGGGGAAACCACAAAAAAATGGGATTTATGAGAGAAGAAACATATCTATTGTTTATTGTGTTAGGACACTGATGATTGAAAAATGAATTTCACAGAAATTTTAGAGAGAAGCAGTGAGTACTACTTTTTATACATTGAACCGATTACAAATGAAGAAAGGTACTAATAAGACACCTTATGAAATCTGGTATGAACACAAACCTAATGTTAGTTACTTTAAATTATTTGGAAGCAAATGCTATATTCTGAAAGATTCTAGAGAAGGAAATTTTGATTCAAGAGGAGAAGAAGGAATATTCTTAGGACAAAGTTACTAATAAGATGGTGGAAAGTGAAAATGTAAGAATTGATGAGTTTGCAGAAAGGAATGAGGAAGATAGCATGAAGGAACCTAAAAATTATGAAATTTTTTTATATGTTCAACCTGATGTTCCTGATACCTTACCGAGAGCACCTACCGAGGAGGAATATAAACAAGGAGTTCAACAACACAATGTTGACATTGAAGAACCAAGAGCTACCGTTCCTATTTTGGCAAAGTATGTGAGGAGGCACCATTCCCCAAGAAAGATTAGTGGAAATAAGGATGCTAGAGTGATGACCAAAAGTAAGGTAAGAGATAATACATGTTTGATATCTAAATTTGAGCCAAATAAAGTTAAAGAGGCACTAGATAATGAAGGTTAGATGAAAGTAATGAAAGAAGAGAATGATCAAATTGAGAAGAACAAGACATGGATATTAGTACCCAGGCCTAAAGACAAAATTGTTATCAGTACTAAATGGATTTTCAGAAACAAATTGAATGAGCATGGAGATGTTATCAGAAATAAAGCTAGATTGGTTTTCAAAGGTTATGCACAAGAAGAAGGCATTGACCATGGAGATAATTTTTCACATTTTTCTATATTGGAAGGATTTATAATACTTCTAGCTTATGTTGCTTAAAAAAGATTCAAGGTATATCAGATGGATGTTAAGTCTGCATTTCTTAATGGGATACTTGAAGAAGAAGTATACATTGAGCAACCTAAAGGATTCATTGAGAACATAAAAAAGAACAAGGTATGTAAGTTACATAAAGATTTATATGGTTTGAAACAAGCATCCCAAACATGGTATGAGAGATTGCACTCTTATCTAATCAAAATAGGATTTCGGAGAACAAGTGATAACAGTAATGTTTAGTTGAAATGTGACAGTAATAACAAAGTTTTGATTGCTAAATTTTTTGTTGATGATATTATTTTTGGAGGCAATGATACTTTATGTAAAGGATTTTCTAATGAAATGAGAAAAGAGTTTGAAATGTCAATGATTGGAGAGATTAAGTTCTTTCTAGGTCTAAAAATATAACAAGTTACAGGAGGGATCTACATTACACAAGCTAAGTATATCAAAGAGATCCTCAAAACCTTTGGTATGGAAGATTCCAAGCCTGTTGGAACACCTATGGTTATTGGATGTAAATTATCTAAAGAGGATGAAATACAAGAGGTGGATAATACTCTTACCAATCCATGATTGGTGAATTGCAGTATGTTGTTCACAGCAGACCTAATATAGTACACGTTAGAATTGTTTCAAGATTTTCTTCTAATCTGAAGGAAACACATATGTCTACAGTAAAAAGAATTTTTAGATATTTTAAAGGCACAAAAGGATTTGGTGTATTATACAAAAAAGGAGGTAATTTTGATCTGCAAGTCTACACTAATGCAAATTGGGTTGGAAATGTTGTGTTAGAATAAATAAGAGGGGGGTGAATTAGTGATCTCAAAAGTTAATCCAATATTAACCACAAAACTTTATATCTCAAATATAAACCTCAAGTTATCTTCAGTCCTACAAGATGTATGCCTTTAGATTATCTTCTCAAATAACTACTACTCGAGATTCACTGTTAAAACTTATTCTTAAGCTTTACCGAATAGAAATCTATCATTTACCGAAATACATTAAATAACTTAGTGTTTACCAATCAATCCTAATTTAGTAATGTGTAAAGAAATACATTAAATAAATGAACACATTGGACACATAGATTTTTTAAAGTGGAAACCCTGTTAAGGGAAAAACCACTTGGGACTGGTAACCCAAAATTTTCACTCTTCTGAAGTGAGCTCGGTGAAGAGCCAACCTTGTTAAAGGTTACAAACATACTGTTAAGTGCCACCTTGTTAGCGGATTTATCACTAACAGTTAATCACTTGATATCTAGCATTTCACTATGCTATCTTCATGAATTAACCTTTCGATACTCCTTGGGATGTATCTCAATATATAAAGGATGGTTATATCCTGCTCGGTTAAGAGACTTTATGAATCAATGGTTAAATTGAAATAGTATATGATTTGTTCATATAAACAACTTAGGCTTGCAGATGTTCAGATCTATTGTAAGCTCATAATACCTTTCTGATCAATGTTTCCTTTTCTATTCTTTTCTCCACTTCTTTCTACTCGATGATGTTGTGCTTCTCTGTTGCTCGATGTCTACATAAATCTTTAGCTTTGTTCTTTAGCTTGTTTGATAAGGACTGTATGAAGTCTTTCTTCACTAGTATTTTCCTCATCATATTCTTCTTCTATTCATCCCTAATTCATAATGAATTATCTTGTCTCTTTATAGACATAATTTCACCATTTTTAGGTCTTAGTCTTTCTTGTTCTTGACTTGATCCAAAAATCTCACCTTTCTTGCTTTAAAGCATACTTCAGTTTTATCCCACAGATTTCTCCTTGACAAATGGAATAAAACAAATTTAAAAATCTCACTTATCTATGTCTTTAACTTGTTGATGAAAATAATGTGATCAACCAGTTAACTCCATGTTTAGCTCTTTCCAGCTAAGTTTTTTGTCATTTCTGAACTTTTGTTCTTTTCGGTGTTTAACTTCTTGTTAGCTTGGTCTTGACTTCAGTTGTCCTCGACCATCTCTTATGCATCGGGGTTGTCTATCCATCAGGGTTGTCTATCTATTGGTGAACACTGCAAGTTTTATTTCAGCTTGGGTATCACTATGGTTCTGCTCATTTTTCTTGCTCGGGTATCATGGTGACTTTTCTCTCAAGGTTATCTATCTGTCGGGGTGCACTTTTTATCGGTGTTTTTTGTCACTTAGTGCATATTGAACTTTTATGCATTACTTGATAGCATAACCTTTATCTCTCTGGTTCTTTGAAGTCTTTGACACTATGTATATAACTAATCAAATTATATCAAGTTGACATCAATGACAATACAATACATTTACTGATTTAATGTCTTGCATTAACTTTCTGCAGCTCGGTGATCATCAACTTAACATCTTCAAACATTCAATTAGTTATGGTTCATCAATCTCTCCCTTTGGAATTGATGGAAACACACTAGATTAATACTAATACAATATAAAATATATCATTTGTAGTTCATCAATCTACCAAACTTATTGTTCTATAACCAATACAAATGTTTGGATCTCAGTAAGCTCTTCTAGCTTAGATTTGTTTCTTGAAGAGTGGTCTCTTTATTTTTCATTCCCTTCACTGGATAGATATGTAGCTTTTGATTTTATCTCTCCCTTTGTTGTAGAATCTCTTCTTTAATTTTGTCTCTCCCTTTTACAATTCCTCTCCTTGATCATCTATTTTTCCTTTGACAACAATAGATATACTCTCTCCCTTAAGTGATCTCTCCTTTAGGATAAGTTCTCTTCATTTGGATGATTATTATGGATATTTCATATGGATATAATATCTCTCAAGTCATCTCAAGTCATCTCTCCCTTTTATAGAAATTCCAAACTCTTTTTTCTTAATTGATCAAGTGTGTGAGGTCCTGTAGGCAACACATATTCAGTATTGAAGTATTGAGTAACATCATTTCCAATACCTGATAGGTGGAGTCTTATCCTTCTTTCCCATGATGCACAGTTGTCCTTGTTCAACTTAGGCACATCCCATTTTCTCATCTTGTGATATTTTTCTTAGGTCTTGAAACCTTCCTTTCTAAGCACACAGGCTCTGATACCAATTGTTAGAATAACTGAGAGGGGGGGTGAATTAGTGGTCTCAAAAATTAATCTAATATTAACCACAAAACTTTATATCTCAAATATAAACCTCAAGCTATCTTTATTCCTACAAGATGTATGCCTTTAGATTATACTCTCAAATAACTATTGCTTAGAGTTCAATGTTAAACCTTACTCTTAAGCTTTACCGAATAGCAGTCTATCATTTACCGAAATACTGTAAATAACTTAGTGTTTACCGATCAATCCTGTTTTAGTAATGTGTAAAGAAAAACATTAAAGAAATGACTCATAAACACATTTGACACATCAATTTTTAATTTGGAAGCCCTGTTAAGGGAAAAACCACTTGGGACTGGTAACCTAAAATTTTCACTCTTCTGACATGAGCTCGGTGAAGAGCCAACCCTGTTACAGGTTACAAACACACTATTAAGTGTGAACTTGTTAGAGGATTTATCACTAACACTTAATCACTTGATATCTGGCATTTTATTATGCTATCTTCATGAATTAACCTTTTGATACTCCTTGGGATGTATCTCAATATATAAATGATGGTTATATCATGCTCAGTTAAGAGACTTTCTAAATCAATGGTTAAACTGAAATAGTATATGATCTGTTCATATAAACAAATTAGACTTGCAGATGTTAAAATCTATTGTAAGCTCATAATACCTTTCTGATCAATGTTTAATTTTCTATTCTTTTCTCCACTTATTTCTACTTAGTGATGTTGTGCTTCTCTGTTGCTCAGTGTCTGCGAAAATCTTTAGCTCTTTTATTTAGCTTTTTTGATCAGGACTATATGAATTCTTTCTTCACCAGTATTCTCCTCAGCATATTCTTCTTCTATTCACCCCTAATTCATAATGAATTATCTTGTCTCTTTATAGACATGATTTTTCCATTTTTAGGTCTTAGTCTTTCTTGTTCTTGACGTGATCCAAAAATCTCACCTTTCTTTCTTTAAAGCATACTTTAGTTTTATCATGCAAATTTCTCCTTGACAACTAGAATAAAACATCTTTAAAACTCTCGCTTATCTATGGCTTTAAATTGTTGATGAAAAAAATGTGACCAACCAGTTAACTCCATGTTTAGCTCTTGCCAGCTAAGTCTTTTTTCATTTCTGAACTTTTGTTCTTTTCAGTGTTTAACTCCTTGTTAGCTCAGTCTTGACTTCAGTTGTCCTCGGGCATCTCTTTTCCATCAAGGTTTTTTGTCCATCAAGATTTTCTATCTGTTGGGAAACATTGTGACTTTTATTTCTGCTCTGGTATCACTATGGTTCTGCTCGTCAGTAATGCTTGCTCGAGTATCACTATGAATTTTCTCTCAGGGTTCTCTATCCTTCGGGGTGCACTATCCCTCAGTGTTTGTTTTCACTTAGTGCATATTGAACTTTTATACATTACTTGATAGCATAACCTTTATTTCTCTGGTTCTTTGAAGTCTTTGACACTATGTATATAACCAATCAGATTATATCAAGTTGACATCAATGACAATACAATACATTAACTGATTTAATGTCTTGCATTAACTTTCTGTAGCTCAGTGATCATCAACTTAACATCTTCAAATATTCAATTAGTTACGGTTCATCACGTTGATGATAGGAAAATTACTAGTGGAGGCACATTCTTTCTAGGTGAAAGATTGGTTACATGGTTGAGAAAAAAACAAAGTTGCATTTCATAGTCTACTACTGAGGCTGAATATGTTGTTTCTACTATGAATTATGAAAATATAGTATGGATTAAAAAATTAATTGAAGGTATTCAAGAAGAGATCACAAATCCAGTTACTATTTTCTGTGATAATATAAGTGTTATTAATATATCAAAGAACCCAGTTATGCATTCAAAGACCAAGAACATTTCTATCAAGTATCACTACTTGAGAGAACAAGTTCAAGAGAAGACTGTGAGATTGGAATATGTAAATTAAAAGGAACAATTGGCTGATATCTTTAAAAAGCCACTACCTAAAGATGCTTTTGATTATCTCAGAGGTAAATTAGGGGTTCTTCCCCTATCCAATATTCACTAAAGAGCATGAATCATGCTCCATCAATTCTATATTTCATCAAAATATCTATTTTTGAATTGATCTTAGTATGCCACACTTTAGGAGATTCCTAAAGTTGTGAAAATATTTTTTGTATGCAATGATTTATGAGTACATGTCAGGTATAATCCAGTACTGGAACAAGATTTTAGGAGTATGAATTTTTGGCATTGTTGTCAAAGAGGGAGAGAATGAATTGATGGCATTTATCCTTAAGGGAGATATTGATGAATTGAGAGAATGAATTTCTACTATTTACTCATGAAGGAGAATAAGAAAGTATGCTACAGAAAAAGAAGATTTATCCAAGAGGGAGATTTAGAGCATAGATCAAAGTGGAAACAAAAATATTAACTTAGAGGGAGTACAATTATGTATTGGAGAGTTGCCATTATCAATTTCTATAACACTGTTATAGTGGTTGCCATCAATGCCAAAGAGGGAGATTGTTAGTCAACTAATGAATATTTGATGGAGATGATGAAGACCGAGTGATATCGAGTATCATGATTGTAGAAATGGTTAGATCAATTATTGTTTTGTCATTGATGTCAAGAAATTGTTTAATTGATTTTTATTATGTTACCATATCTTAAGAGGAGAATTTAAATGGATGAAAAATACAAATTAGACAATGATGAAGTAATGATGATATAGTTTTTTTCTACTATATATTTGATGTTATCAAATTGGTATAATTGATTGATTAAGTCAGAAACTGCAAAGAGTTAAAGCTATGGCTGAAAGAGTTACTTTACCAAGCTAGACAAAGTCAGTCAGTAGAATAATATGTGAGTCAATCACAGTTACCAAAAATTGAGTGAAATTCAAGTACCAAGCATTGAAGATGAGTTAGACACCGAGAAGTGAATGAAGTCAGCTACCGAGTTGTAAACCAAGTTTTACCAAATACAGGATATTGATAATAAATGATGATAAGATCAAATTTAATGTGAGGCGATGATGAGCTAGATGAGGATATGAATTAAATGAATATTTTTAGAAGATCTATGAATGTGAAAATTCAATGAGAAGATCTAAGGTGAAGATCAAGTGGTTAAACCAAATTGTGAGAGTTCTAAGAAAAGTACAAGTTCCAAGGTAAAAGCAAAATGGTTTACTGAGTTGTGAATTATGAAAAAGATGATCAAACGACAGAGCACACATGATGGAAAATAAAATTAAGGAGATTAAGAGGAAAAATTATGTCTATATAAAGAATGAGAAATATGAACAGAGTTAAAGTGGCTGACGAGTAGAACAGAGAAGAAGAAGAAGCTGAAGAACAACATTTACCAAGCAGAACAGAGAAACAAAGATTGAAGAATCTACAGTCTGAGAAAGAGATCAATGGAGTATGAGATATCAATATTCAATAGAGAATAAAGGGTCTAACACAAGAAAAGGTAGTTTCTATATTTATAGGTCAAATTTTATTGTTGCTTATTAGTATTTGTAATAGAGAAATATCTTAATCGAGTGGATTTAACCATCCTATTTGTAAAACCTAGACTTAGGTGACATTCCAAAAAAGTGTTTAAATACCTCTAACAAGGAAAATTTTAACAGAGTGAAGATCTTAACAGATCTCAGGTAAATCCCCTAATAGGGTCACATTTAGAAAATGTGTTTTATAATCTTTAATGGGATAAGTTATTAATCGAGCATACTTTAGAAGGGTATATTTTTATTGTGGGTCATAATTCCCACAGAAGGTTTTCCCAAATTGGGTTTCCTCATTAAATTTGGTGTCAACTAAGTTAAATATGGAGTTATCTGAGTTAATCTGATGTTGCTAAGTTTTAATTATTGATTTACATATATGAGATGTATTGTCTTTAAAGTTATTGAGTTATTGGGTAAATTGGTTGATTATTGTATTCAATGATACTGAGTGAATCAAAGAGTTTAGGTTTAAGTGTTTAAGTTTTGATTTGTCTGATTCACCCCCAACTGAGTGGACCAACAAAGGACACATTGCAAGATTTTGCAAGTAAGATCTAATTTTCTATAGATGTAGTAAGACAAGAGATGTTGCTAAATTCTTTAATTTTGCAGAAGAATGTGATTGTTTATGATGAACTATAAATGATTGAATGTTTGAAGTGTTGGAAAGTGAAAATGCAAGTAATTGTTATTTTGTCATTGATGTCAAACCTTAACTGGTGAGACTATTGTTATCTATTGATTGATGAAGAAGATTTAACAAGAAGACCAAGTGAATGGTTGAGTTAAGGAAAATAAAAGGGTACTTGATTAGTTGGCACTCTGGCAAAGTAATTAGTTTTTTTTCTTTCAAAGACAGTTTTCATGGCTATTTTGTGCTGAGCAAGTTTGACTTGTGCCAAGCGAAGTTTCTTGTGCCAAGCAAAGTTTTTTGTGCCAAGCAAAGTTGTTTGTGCCAAGCAAGTTTGTTCAGTGCCAAGTACCAGTGAAATTGCTGAGTGAAAACAATGATGTTGGCTGACTTACAATAATTGGATTAATGATGAGATTTGAAATCTCTGGCTGACTTAGTTAATTTTATTGGGATATGTAAAGTTAATTAAAGATTGATCCACATCATTTAATGTATGGGTAATCATAATTAATGCATGGTTTCAAGATTTAATTAGAGACTACTTTGGAGAAGAAAATGTAATGTAATGATGGAATGATCTATTGGATCTGACCTAGCCTAAGATCAATGATCTTGGTCAAGAGGAAAATATTTATCTGACCTAGACAGAGAGGTATATGATAACCTCAAGGGGTTATTCATTCAGTGTGCAAGTGGATGTGTGTATGCAAGAAGGTTGCATAGTCGATTTACTATTTGACATGACCTAGAAGAGAAGGCTGAATATAGAAGCAGAGAGTTGCATGTGTGATTGCTTGACGGATTTCCAAGCAGATCAAAAGATTGAAATGACAATGTAGGCCATCCAGTAAGTTAGCATTAGAGCTGTAATTGGATCTGAATTTTTAAAGTAAGTTGTATGTATCAGATCACAACTGCTGACTACTTTCTAATCATTGTATCAGTTAAAATCCTTTAACAAGGTTTACCTAACAGTCATTTGTATAAATCCTCTAACAAGGTGACATTCAGGTGGAATGTTCTAAGTCCTCTAACAAGGCCACTACTAACAGGGTGATTAAATCCTTTAACTAGGTCACACCTAATAGTGTGTTATTGTAACCTTTAACAGGGTTGGCTCCTCACAGAGCTCACTTTAGAAAAGTGAAACTTGGTAGCATGTTACTGGTGGTTTTTCCCATATTGGGTTTCCACGTTAAATACTTGTGTCAACATGTGTGAATGCTTATGGTTTGTTTTACTATTATGTTTCTACAAGCTACTTACATTATACAGTAAACTGCATGATTAAGTTGTTGACATATGCTACTACTACCGAGTAGATCTGAAATACATAAAGTTTTATTTGCTACATCTAGACCTGAGGATAACTGATTTGTAGAATAATAAGTAGAAAAATGCAAATATGAAATCACAGAAGAGAACACAATGACACAAAGATTTAATGTGGTTCACCCAATCCCTGGGCTACATCCACCAACAACGAGTCCAATATCTTTATTATTATCCAGTGATTACAATCTAAAACCTGCAACTCAATACCATCATAGGAAGCTAAAAAAATCCCTCATACCATGAAGTCTCGAAAACCCTAAGCCCTTACCACAAGTATATTTGACCTAACCTAATTAGGGAAAAAAATACTCTGACTAATGGAAAATTGATGGTCAACCCATCAGGGGCTTTGCCCTTGACCTTGCCTAGGGCACTACCCCAAGACCCTGCAAGGGGCTCTGCCCCTTTACTCCGAGCTTGGGGGCGCTGCTCCCAAACCCCCATAGATAAGTCTGGGGGGAAACCATGCCAAAAAGAACCTGATTCTAATTAGGCTCCACATACATAACACGATTCACCCCTCCCCTCTCATTTATTCTAAATCCATTCTAACAATTGGTATCAGAGCTTTGGTATCCTAAAAATAGTTTGAAGGTACTTGGAGAAAAAAGATCAAGATGTATAAGAAGGAGGTTGCGAAGCTGAACAAAGATAACTTCCCTACATGGTAGAGTTTGATTAAATTGCATCTGGCTGGTATTGGGGATGATGCTAAGTGACGCTGGTATTGGAGATGATGCTAAGTGACTTATTGAAAATGACTATGTATCACCTACTACTCCTCTTACAGCTGCACAACTAAGAGAAAAGCAAGAGCACAATCAAAAAATTTTGGAGATCACATCCTCATTGAGCTATTCAGAGTTTGACGATATAAAGAGCTACACAAATGCAAAGAAAATGTGGGATAAACTAGCAACTTTCTATGGTGGAGACACAAATGTTCTTAGAGCTAAATCAGAAAGTCTAAGAGGTAAGTTTGATGAGATGAAAATGAAAGAAGGTGAAAATGTTAATCAGTATTATGGTAGAGTAAAAGAAGTTGTAAATTCCATTAGAGGAGCTAATGGAACAATAGATGAGAACACTATTATGAGCAAGGTACTGAGAACTTTACTTCCTGCATATGCTATTAGAGTTTCTGCAATTCAAGAACTGAGATGTACTCCTAACAATAATCTGAATCTGGAAAATCTAATAAGAAGAATCACTGCATTTGAAATGTCAAATTATGATAACTACAATCCACAAGGTATTGATTCTTCTTTTAGATCACAGCTGGTTCTCAATAAATCTAAGAAAGGAAAGAAACATGTGAACAGTGATAGTGACACTACTGATGATGATCTTGAAGAACTTGAAGCACTTATGGAAAAAAGGTTGTCCAAAGGAAAAGGAAAATACAGAGGTAAACTTCCTATCCTTTGTTTTTCATGCAATAAAGTTGGTCATATAGCTGCTATATGTCTTGATAGGAATGAAAAAGATGAAAGAAAGGACAACAAATACAAGGAATACAAAGATAGAAAGGATGACCGAGACTTCATGAAATATAAGGATTACAAAGACAAAGGTAAGAAATCTTGTTATATTGCTGAAGAAACTTCTGACAGTGATACTGACAATCCTAATGACAATGATATAGAAGTTGTTTATGTTGCAATGAAAGAAGATTCTGATAATGATGAGAAAACTGCATTAATTTCTTATAAAAGTAAAGGCGATCGTTGGATCATTGATAGTGGTTGTTTCCATCATATGACTGGTGACAAGGATAAGTTTGAAACCCTAAACCAATGTAAAGGAGGATATGTAAAATTTGGTAATGATGCACCATGTCTTATCAAAGGTAAAGGATTGATTAACTTGACTGACAAA